>MBAC02005416.1:0-52824 GCA_001712635.2 Nothophytophthora sp. Chile5
TATGACTCCGAGTGGCTCACGTACATCCCGTCGCACGACAAGAGCACGTGGGATTCTGGGAGCGCCGAGTTCAACGCGACGGAGCGAGGCCTCGGCTGGCGGAAAGGTAGGCAAGCAATACTCTTCATGCTTGTCGGGGGCTTTTCTTAGTCGCGGTCTGACATGCTGGCGCTCACGTAATGCATAGGTGGCTGGCGTTTTGTTCGTAGCCGTCCGGACCGTTCGATGCCCCTGGAGTCTGGCTTCCTGGCGATGACGGAGAAGGCCATCGGCGAGGACATCAAGCTCGAAGAGATCCAGCGCTTCTTCCCTGACGACCCAAGCAAAAAGCCAAGCCTATCGTCACAGCAAAAAAGTCGCCACGAGACGCCATCGACGTCAGAGGTGCGTTTGGCTTGGTTGATTGCTTTCTTGCGATAAGGCGGGTTGGACGGTCAGTACCTTACGATGTGAATTGTGGTGGGATGGTCAGGAGTTTGCGCCTCCTAGCAAGAAGAAGCGTGGCGGCGGAGCTGGAGGGAGTCAGGGCCCCGGGACTGGTGTCTGCTACGATTTCCAGAACAAAGGCGTCTGTCAGCGTGGACGATTCTGTCATTTCTCCCATTGCGCATGCAACTCGACATGCTCATGCACGCCGACCAAGAACACTTACGGTAAGTAAGTTGATACCTACCACTCACGTACGAAATGGGGGCTTGGACGATGACACGCTCTGTCTCGATTGATACTGCAGGTCAACGCCCTTCCTACCGACGAAACGACTATGATGCGCCACCGTCTCCCGAAGTCCCGGCGCCGGCCGGGGCCGAGACGTCTCCTACTGCGCCCGACAAATCTCCGGCGCTGCGCCATACAAACTCGTTTGAGCACGAGACCGCCCTGAAGACCGACTCTGCCCCTGCGGAAGAGGAGGAAGCCGGCGAACTCACAGACAGCAGTGCGTTGCTTACCTCTGCGCTCAGTGGTTGATGACTTGATGCTGTTGTTCTCACATCTTCTTTTTCATGGGCTTCATTGATGCCAGGCAATATGCATATCAGCAACATCTACGCACCTCTCGAGAACTTCGACAAGGAAACGATTGCTGCCAAGCGTGCACAGCTTGCGGCGCTCGGAAACCACCGCATCTGGGCGAGCCTCGGGCTGGAAGATAAGCCACAGCGCACCCGAGTGTGCGGGCTCATCGTGTCCAAGTCAGGCGAGGTGGCGTACGTTCGTCCTCTGGAGAAGTGAGGCTCTGTTTATCACCTCTGACAACATGCTGCGCCGTGATGAAGATTGGCGATAAGGATCCTACGACAAGAGTGTGAGAGGGGTATTCGCTTGATCACGGGAGTAACACGTACGATTGGGGGGAATACAAATAAGTTGTGGGGGTTGTCTGTCTGCTCGGGTTTTGCCGTAGTCACGGCGGCGTGTCTCCGACGGCGCGACTACTGTTTGGTGGCGGCTTTCCGTGGCAGGTCTTCAAACACCATGGTGCCGTCCTTCAAGCCTTGGATCTCGTCTTTCGTAAGGAAGCGGCCGCCAGGACCTCGCGGTCGTCGCATGGCGTGCTTGTGACGCGAGTCGTGCAGATACGCCTTGCGTTGGCGCATGTTCCCTAGCTTTGCCTCGAGCTTTGCCCGCTGTTGGCGGCGGATCATGATGCGGTGATACTGCTTGGCGTTCACGTACACGGGCTCTTCTTCGACCACCTCGGCCGCACTGGGATTGACCGTGCTGCGCGGAAACATCGACTGCGAGAGCTGTAACCATTGCACAGGACAGCCACGTGGCCCGTCAAAACATTTGATAGATAGACAATGAGCAGGTTGTGGCGTGACTCGCTCTCACCATGTAAGGCTGCATCATAGCGCTCGAGTTGTACATGGCACGCAGCTGCTCGCTGTTGGTTTGTTGCTGCTTCCACACCACAATTCAACATTCAAAGAAGCAAGAGGTGTCAGTTCAGACGCTCTCGCAGATCTCCCTCAGCAGTCAGGCGGTTCCTTACCATCTAATGGCAGCAGGTTGTTCGAAGCCGTCGAAGACGCAAAAGCAACGATCAAACTCCAGCATTAGTGCCAGATACATCACGATGTTCAAGCACGTGGACCACGACACGTCCAACCTACCAGTTGCTGAATGTACTGCTGTTGCTGCTGCTGGAAGAGCGCCAATTGCGCCTGCAGGTCCGCTGCGTTGGGCTGTGGCGTTTCGGTGTTGCTGGCTCCGCTCGCAGCGTCCATTGTGCTTCCTGTTTCGGTGGAGCTGCCACGATACACACATGCCCAAGTCAAATCCAACCGCCGCAGCCGTGCCATAAATACATAGAGACGAACTGGAAGGAACAGCTTCCGCATACAGACAGCAAGCTTCCTCACCTCGTTCTGCTTCCGGCGGTTGTGCTGTGTGAGAATTCCCACAGAGCGCGGGTCCCTCGCCTTGACCATCACTCTACCGATTTAAATCCCGTCAAGGATGATATGATTGGTTAATATGCTATTATGCTTGCCGAATTAGCCAATCAGCCACGTATATTGACCGAGGTTATATTGTGGAGAATTCAAACCAAATGTTGCGCGAAGAAAAACCTTATGGACATGATTAAGGTGTGCCACATACCTAGCGAACTCGTTGAAACGATCAACAACTTCAATCTTGAGGAGTCACTTGGCCAGGCGCAACATCGAAGCAATGAGGGGAGACGCAGCTTCCATCCAGATCCGCGTGCTAGATGGACCGGCATTGGTGCGTATAGGCTGCATCCTGGTCGCGGCGAGACGCTATCGATGGCACTACTGGAGCCGTCGTTCGACTGACCAGTCGTGTTTGTTTGGGGGCAGAGAGCGCTCTCTACGGAGCTCAACTCGAGCAAGTACGCGATCGATGCGCACAACCGCTCGATCGAAGAGATAGGGAACTTATCCGAGGTAGAAGTGGTTCCACTCTATACTCTGGTTGTGATATAAGCCGAATATGTAGTGACGAAACCTGTGGATTGTACCTGTAGTTCCCGAAGCTTTGTGCGCTAGATGTGTCCTTCAACAGGCTTACGTCGCTACGCAACATCAATACGGCTAGGGACCTGAGGGAGCTCAAGATCTACAACAACAAGCTCACGACCACGAGTGGGTTGAAAGTGTACGTAATGAGCAGTTCATACAAGTTATTTGTGCATCCACTAACAGCCTCCCTTGTTGTGCAGCAATTCCAATCTGGAAGGCCTTCTCATGAACGACAACCAGATTGAAGAAATCTCCAATGATTTTCTTGCACTCGGCAAGCTGAAGAACCTCTGGCTCAATGGAAATCGGATCACCTCGGTCCAGAACCTGCGGAGCTGCCGGCTACTGATGCAGCTGGATTTGGGACGTAATCGTCTTCAGGGTGCAGCCTCTGAGGTATTCCTCTATGCAATGGGTGGGCTGACAGCTCAAGTGTATATCAGGAATGACAGATGCTGACCTTATTTGCATGCTTTCACAGGGGCTGGAGACGTTGGCAAACCTGGAGCATCTCAACCTCATGGGCAATCAGCTATCCTCCGTGGGGAGCCTTGCCCACCTCACGAAACTGGAAGAGCTGAACCTGTCAGAGAACAGCCTGACCTCGCTGCAAGGTTTGCTGCCTCCGAATCTAATTGTACGTCAGCCGCTTTATCCTGCGCCATGATTCGTACAGTGGTGCTGACTGAATCATTTGCTTTCGACAGGTACTTCGGATCAACGCGAACCAGATCTCTGACTTCCAGGGCCTCGTCACGACGTTGCTAAAACTCAACGAGCTGTATGCACATGACAACGCTATCATCGAAATCGAGGCACTCCCCTTTCGCTGTCCGCAGCTTGAGTCGCTTGACGTGCGCAACAATCGCATTCACTCAAGCGGCCAACTGACGCTTCTCTCCAAGTTCGAGGCGCTTCAAGACCTATGGCTTCAAGGCAACCCATGCTGCTCGTCAAACAGGTAAGCTACCGAGTACTGTGCCTGCAGCTGCAATCTGCTGCCAGGTTTTGCTTATAACTTTCCCACCCTTCGCTATTATGCGGCAACAGTTACCTTCTGGAAGTCGCTACTGCACTCCCAGAGCTCAAGACGCTCGACACATTCACGGATGCGCAGCTTCACAGCCAACTTGAGAGACTCAAGAACGGAACCATATCGCAAGAGGATTTGCTCAATTCCAGTCGACTGCTGACGCCATCGTATCGTCCCGGGACAACAACGTCTCGCCCTGGTAGCAGCAATGGAATTCGCCCACTAACACCCAGTGGAAGACCTGCGACGCCGGAATCTGCCCCAATTTTCCACAAACCTTCTTCTCGGATTGGTACGTAAAGTTGTTCGTACCCTTTTGCGCCAATGCCCAGTTGGACTCTTCGTTTAACGCTCATATTCCTATCCCAGGAAACCTGGCCAAGTTGACAACTCCAGCTGAGCTTGCCAAGGCTCAAGAGCAAGTACACGAAAGGCTCCAAAAGATGAAGCAACTACTGCACCGTGTGGGCACAACGGCCGACGAAACTGCAGCTTCAGGAAAATTCGCGCCTCCAGCTCACCAGGAAGCTGGCCAACATCGTCACTCAGTGGGAACTATGAGCTCGATGCCGACAGCGACGTTGGGAAACGATCGAATTCCTATGGTGGGAACCCGATCGACCAGTGACCGTAACGTGATGCAAGCTCCTTCTTCTGTGTTGCCGACCACGACGTCTGCCGATTGTGCTAACAATGACATCGGACGACTACCGAAGATAGCATACCGCGCACGGACAGTGCAATCGCTGATTCGACGGTCGTGTGTGGACGCGGGTACTGACCCCCTTGAGTCGCTGATGGGCAGCCAAGCCATTGCTCCCCCCTCTTCCGGTCGCGGCTGCGCGATCGAGACTCAGACAACGCTGCCCCCCGCTGTGCCCATTGCGATTTCTGCGTCAGATTCTTCTGGTGACTTGCATTCGGTGCTCTCCGCGCCAACGGAAGAGCAACACGGACAAAATGACACAAACATCTCCGAAGATGCAGCGAAGTCTGAGGCACCGCGGGAGCCACAACATGATGGCGAAGCACTCGAGACTGAAATGAAGCTCTTTCTCTTGCAGCACGCGGCGGCTGTCTCGTCCTCCGAAGACAATCAGCAAAGCGGCAACGACAACCAACCCGAAGATGACAACGAGGATGCCACCAAGTTTTGGTCAGACTCTCCTCGGCTGAACCCGGTCAAGAGAGCCGAGCAACGCAAGCCCCCGAACCTGCGATCGCGAACAGGATACCGGGCTTTCCGAGTGCCCTCGCGGCCAAGCAGTGCCAACGATGTGTGAGCTAAGCACACAGCAAGAAGGGGAAGCCATGACCTCAAATTCGCATAATGTGAAGGAAATGCTGTATTATCACGTTGACTTCATTCCTGATGCATCGACCTAGGCAATCATGGAAGGGCGTCCGACATTAGAAGGTCTTCCCTTCCGCACCGCGTTTTCCACGTATCTTGGCAGAATCAAAGCACCCGCAAGCGCATCAGTAGCATGCCAACACAGTTATCGATTATGCGAGCTCCCGCAAACCTTAAATTCCTCTCGACGGTCGCCATCTTCTCGCTCAGAACTGCTAGCCGCGTTTTCGTGCTCGCATCTTCCAGCACATAGATCCAGTTCCCCACACACATTCGCTTCGTCAGCAAAAGGCCCTCCCTTTCGTCTGCAGAAGAGATCAGCGAGCATAATCGGTGTGCATACGGAAGCGATTGATGAAGTCCACCACGTCCATTAACTGCAGCTGCACGCGCTCAATTTGCTCGGTGGTCGCCCAGTCTTCACGAATAAGCGCCGCTCGAGCCCTGCAGCACGACAGATCACTTGAGACGAAGCTGCGACAGCATTTACACGCAGTGCAGGTCGGCAGGAGTAGCCCAATAACGTACTCCATCCTGTCTTGGTGTTGTGCGTGCGTCTTTTCAAGATCTCTGGATGAGTGTGTGAGCGTGTGATTGGTTATAACTTTGCTACGGACGATGCGTCGCCGGCGAATCTATGCTATGATTGGTCCAAAATAAGCAAGCATGCGAATGCTTACCCAGGTTATCAATCAAATTTCTATTTTACGTCAAATATTTCGGTACGTCAATGAAAACAACGAACACAATGCAAAATCAATTTTAAATCACTATGTGTGATACAGCAAATCACTTTTAGACCTTGAGACCAGTATATTTCAGATATACATTGCAGTTGAAGCAGTAAACTACATGATTCAGAGTGATGGTCCGACTGCAACCATCACGCGCATACATACCGGACGGACATGCATGACAAAGCGCTTCGTTCCGCATTCAGCCGCATTCCTGAACAAGCTCCTCTCTGTAGACAACCGCCCACTCATCAGGTATGTGGCGCCACGTCGTGCCTTCATCTCCCTTCTCCGGTGCCCGCCGCTCTAGCCGCGTCTGGAGCCGCCACGCCTCGACGGCGGCCTTCGACCGCGACGAGTACGGGCTCTTCATCGATGGCAAGTACGTGTCGGCGTCTGGCGCTGGGGCGGAAGCGCGCTTGGCTGTGGAGAATCCGGCGACCACGGAGCGACTGGCGTGGGTCGCCAACGCCACGGCCGCCGACGTGGACCGCGCCGTGGTCAGTGGGAAGCGCGCATTCGTTGAAGGCGCGTGGTCCCGCGCGTCCACTGCAGATCGCGCCAATGTGCTGAATAATATTGCAGCTGCGTTGCGCAAGCGGATCCCGGAATTCGCCGAGAAGGAGAGTCTGCAGACTGGACGGCCGATCCGTGAGATGCGTGCGCAACTCACACGGATCCCTGGTAAGTTAGAAGCAGATATATCGTCTGCACGCGGTTTGCGGTTGCAGATCTATGACTGGTCTCGGTTTCTCACTATTGGTGCGTGTGTGGCTGTGGTGTGCGCAACATTTTTGGCGAAGAATGGTTTGAGTATTTTGCGGCGCTCACTCGGACTGCGGAGGGATCGGTGCCGCCGTTCTCTGGCTCGTATGTGAATTACGTGCAGCGTTTACCGCTTGGGACGGTCGGACTGGTGCGACAGAACCCATCAAAGGCTCCAAACCTATGATTCACACCGACAAACTCTGTCCTCACCTTGTCTCGCTTTGTGTAAATGACGTAGATCACGCCCTGGAACCACCCACTGCTGATCGCCGTGAAGAAGCTGGCTCCGGCTTTGGCGGCAGGCAACTCCGTGGTGGTGAAACCGTCGGAGCTCGCACCGCTTACAGTTCTGCAACTCGCAGAGCTCTGCCATGTGGCGGGGCTGCCTGCTGGCGTGTTTAACTGCGTGCCAGGGCTTGGAGCCATCAGTGGGCAAGCATTGGCGGAGCACCCAGGGATCAAGAAGATAGACTTCACGGGTGGAACTGTTACAGGGCGGCGTGTGGCAGCGGCGGCTGGCGGGAATCTCGCAAGCACCACAATGGAGCTAGGTGGGAAGGCTCCAATTGTAGTGTTCGATGACGTCGACGTCGACGAAGTGGTGAATGGCGCGGCGTTTGCGTGTTTCATCGCGAGTGGTCAGACCTGTGTCACAGGAGCGCGGCTAATCGTGCACGAGAGTATCTTCAACGAGCTGGTGGACAAGCTTGTGGCTAAGGTACGCTCCATCCGCCTGGGCGACCCTATGAATGACAGTACACAGATGGGCACTATCATCTCTGAGCCACACCTGCTACGCATCCACGGGATGGTGGAGCGCGCCAAGGAGAATGGGGCGACCGTGCGCTGCGGTGGCCAGCGTGCCCCAGATCTCAAGGTACGTAAAACTACCCAAATTTGCTTATGGTTTTGATGGGCAGACGTGTTTGCAATGGTTCTACTGTTCACAACTAACCTTGAGTTGTTGCAGGGGTACTTCTACGAGCCAACAGTGATCACGGATGTGACCTCCGACATGGAAATTGTTCAGCAAGAAGTGTTTGGGCCCGTTGTCGCTGCGTATTCCTTCAAGGTACACCTTATTCTTCCCCCCTCGACTCTCGTCCAGGTTTACTCAATGTTTTGGCTGCGTATGTTTGAATTTTGACCGACGAACTGTAGGATGAAGATGAAGCCGTCCACCTCGCAAACGACTCACCCTTCGGTTTGGGGGCCGCTGTCTGGACTACCAACATCAAGCGCGCTCATCGCGTAGCGCACAACTTGGAGGCCGGGATTATATGGCTCAATGACCACCATCGCAACGATCCGTCGAGTCCTTGGGGTGGAGTGAAGGATAGCGGCATGGGGTAAGTGAGCAGACTCTATTATGGTTGAGATCGACAAACTTCTGACGCTGTTGATGCTACTGCTGGATGCTGCAGGCGAGAGAATGGCTTGGAGGCATACAGATCGTATACGCAGGTTAAAAGCGTGATGGTCGGCTTTGGCGAAGAGAAGTTCGACTGGTTCGTCAACGAGCATGTTCGCTATGGGTAAACGATCAGTTGATACGCCAGACCAACCAATCTTTTCGCTGCTTGCAACGTTAGCCTGGGCGTCGAAGAAAAAAAAAGAAGAGTCAACGCGACCAGGACCTGACGCTGACTATTCCACAATGATACAGTTGTTTCAAAGTTTGCCATCGTAGCCAAGGAAGAGCGCCGTCGAGAAGTCGACCATCGCATCATGCAGCCGCTTCTGCTGCGCGACGATCTTCCCGCGCGCCAGGTAAAACTCCTTACGCGATGGCAGCTCTTCGATTGCTCTCTTGAAGTGAAGCTCCGCCGCTGCCATGTCTCCGCGGCGTGCAAGCGCCACAGCTTTGTTCGCGTACGCGTAACTGCAACGTGGGAGCAGTGCAATTGCAGCATCAAAGTGGGTGGTTGCGGCGGGCAGCTCATTACGACACAAGCAAACGACGCCCAAGTTGAGGTGCGTGACTCCTGAGGACGGGTCCAGCTCAAGTGCTCGCGCGAACTCGGCTGAACTCTGCGCGAACTTGCCCTCTCGGAGGCTGAGCGTGCCCAGACAAACGTGCACATGGACCGACGATGGGTCAAAGTGCATGGCATCGCTGTAGTCCTGTCGCGCGCGCTCTAAATCCCCAAGTGTCTCGAGCATGATACCTCGATTCAGCATGTACAACGCAAGCGTCTGCTCGTGGGAGCCCGTGAGAAGCACCTCAGGAGCGGGGGCCTCCATTGCGGCCAACAACGCTGAAATTGTCCCAGCACCACTACCGCTGACGGTGGGTGACGTTGAAGCCATCGCAGTTTGCCTGGATTGCCGACGGGCTCCACCTCGCCTAATCGTCTTGCGCTCCAACGCGTATCGGTGAATGGTCCCGCTAGTGAAGGCATAGAAAATGTTTCCAAGGTTGGAAGAAGAGGCCACACACGTGCGCACGGCCTCATCCATGCAAGTCACGGCGTCCGCAACTGCTCCACGTCCCGGCAGCTGGAAGAGTGCGAGTGCTTTGCTCTCCAAACATTCGTGATTGAGTGGCTGAGCTATGGCAATGGCTTCGCACTGCACGATTGCCGATCGCAGTGCATTTTCCTTGCGCAGACAGTTGGCCAGGTTGAGACGCACATCGACGTTCGATGGATGCAGTCGCACGGCGCGAAGGTAGAAGCGCCGCGCTCGTTGGAGGTACGCTGCATGCTGGACCTCCTCCAGATGCGCCTCGTACTTCGTGGCCAAGTTGAAGTGCGCGTTGCCGCTGTCTACGTACGTATCACGACCCAGTCGTCCGTACGCGGCGAAGTGCTTGGCAGCGTCCTCGTATCGACCAAGCTGCAGCAACGCGAAGCCCAAGGCACCTTGGAGCTCGTCGTCGTCAGGTGCGCTGTGCTGGACCTCTCCTAGGTCCTCCAGTGCTCCCTCGAAGGATCCCAAGTGACACCGCACGATTGCGCGATTGCGACGCGCAGCCACATCACGACCGCGGCTGATCAACGTTATACTCTGGTTGTAAGACTTCTCAGCTTGAGACCAGAGCGCAAGTTTCTGGTAGGCCACGCCGCGGTTGAAGAGCGCACATGCACGCGCCTCTGGGTTCGCCGGCGGCTCGCACTTGATGGCCTTGTCAAAGTCGTCAATAGCAGCAGCATACGCGGCGAATTGGCACTTCAACACACCAAGACTAATGTGTGCTCGGACTAACTTTGGCTGCCGCTCGATGGCGCTCTCCAAGTCGCGAAAGGCACGCTCGTATTCTTCGCCGAGCGCGTTCA
Organism: Nothophytophthora sp. Chile5; assembly: GCA_001712635.2. NCBI lineage: Eukaryota > Oomycota > Peronosporomycetes > Peronosporales > Peronosporaceae > Nothophytophthora > Nothophytophthora sp. Chile5. Next base: position 10,158 of record MBAC02005416.1, read on the forward strand.
ACTCACCGCGGTCCACATACGCATCAGCGAGCAGCGGCTCAAGCCGGATGCACTTGGACAAATCAGTGATGCTGCCCACGAAGAATTGCTTCATCATCTTGCGCACCAGCGTCTCGTCCTGCATGGCATCCGCGCCCAGTTCCTTCTCCACCTCGCGTACGCCAAGACTCGGAGCAAATGGCGACTGAGCCGCACTCCGTACCAAGCCTACTGCTTCAGTGGAGCCCGACGCAAAGTGAAGCTGGAAGGGCACGCGCCACCGCAGGTACAGCTGCATCTGCACGATGCCACGCTCGTAGTACACGCGCCCCTCCTTCGGCGCCAGTGCCAGAGCCTTGTCGTACTCGACCATCGCCTGCGCAAGTTGGCCCACGGATACGAGCAACTGGGCACGGCGCACATAGCCCCGGAAGCTGGACGGGTCAGCATTTACAACCTTCTCGCTGATGCGCAACGAGTTCTCGGTATCACCTAGTGAATGGAGCGACTCGGACAGCAGCACGAGATTCTCGCTGGTCGGATTCTCGGCTACGGCGAGCTCAAAGGCGTGCACCGCACTCTGGAACCGCGACAGCAGTTGGAACGCTCGACCGCAGAGCAGCAGTGCTCGCTTGCTGTCCCCACTCTTACTTTTTGGGTCGCTTACGAGCTTGATGCCACCCGCGGGGGTCGTCGCTGGGCGAGCTTCCAAGCGCCCCAGGGTGCCCTGCTCCATAAAGAGGATGAAGCTGTAGAGTGCCGGCCGCGCGAGCTTGAGTTGAAGTTGCAGTCTCCCGCGCAGAAGGTGCGCCCAGCGGTCGTTCGGCTGCACTCGAGTGAGGCGTGTGTACTCGCGCAATGCAGCGGTCGGGTTCCCCTGTCGAGTGTAGGCCTCGCCACGAAGGAAAAGCGCGCGAGAGAGACTGACATCATTGGCCAGTGCGCTGGAGCAGGCCTTGATGCACTCACCGGCGTCATGGTAGTGGTTCAGGTACACCAACGCGATCTGCAGCCAAACCTCGGACAGAGTCGGGTCTGTGGCCACGGCCGCCTTGAAGTCCTGGAGCGCATTGTTGAAGCGCAGGTCGCGCAGATGCAGCGCACCACGAACCGTGTACGCGCCAGAGATCGTCGGGTCTAAGGCGAGGCAGCGTGAAAGGTGCTGCATGTTATTGGCGTGATGTGCAGCGGCTGCCTCCGCGTCTTTGCTCGAGCTGCTGCTGTCCTTGGCGAGCATCAATGTCGCAAGGGCGCCGCGATAGAAGTGCGCGACGGGGTAGTGATACTCCATCACCACGGCATGGTCGAAGTCCTCCAACGCGTTGGCCTTGTCGTTCGAAAGCACGTAGAGACGACCACGCTGCGCATGAATAGCAGCCACAAGCAGCTCACGCTCCATTGTGGATAGTGAGCGATGATCCCCCGCGCCACGGGGCGGCCCAGCACCTAGACCGCTGCCGTTGATCGGGGCATTCGGCTTGCTGAATGCACTACTCGGGTCGAGCACGAGCAGATGCAGCAGCCGCGTGAGGTTCTGGATCACCTGACGCAACACCGTGACGTCGCCTGTGAACTCGAGCAGCCGCACGGTGAGGTCACCGACGGATTCCACGACCTCCACGAGTGTGCAGCCTTTGTGCAGAGCGTTCACATAATCCTGAATGATGGCTGCCAGGAGCTCTTCGTAGCGCATGTGCTCTGAGTGATACACCAGTCGTTGTTCTTCGCCTTCGATGGCGCGGAGGCGCAGCGTCGCACGGTCATAGTAGGCTCGCCAGCAGCTCCGGTCGAGTGCCAACACTGTCGTCAAGTCCTGGAGTGCTGCGGCCACGGCTCGTCGCTGATGGAAAATGTCGGCGCGCAGCAGCAACGCATCTGTGTATTGCGGATGCAGCGCCAGCGCACGGTTCACGTCGGCCAGTGCGTTGTCCACGTCGCCAGTCTTGCTGTGTAAGCACGCGCGCAATAGGAATAGTCGCTGGTCCCCGGGTCGCAACAGCAGTGCGTGACTCAGATCCTTGATGGCCTGCGTCCAGAGCCCAAGACGACGGCAACATCGCGCCCGAAGCAGCGCCGCCAGGATGAACTCGCGGTCCACGACCACACAAGCTGAGGCCAGCAGGATCGCGCGCTTCCAATTCTTCTCGGTTTCCGCCAACAGCGCGCCAAGGAACAGCTCGTCCACCGTCATATGCTGATCGCCTTCATTCAAGTAGACTGTCAAACTCTCCACAACCTCGGAAGGCAACACTTTGATCGGGAGACGGTAGTCACCTGACGTTGCAATCGAGCTGGCGCTTCGGCGATCCGCCCCACGACTACTCTCTCTGGACGATCCGGGGCGACGCTGGAGCCCTGCGTCATCGCGCAGCGCCACCTCAGTCTGCGTGATCACCGACATCTCTTGGCGTAGAAACGACTTCACCGCTCGTTTGGCGATCACGTGGCGGCAGATGCGCAGTACATGTGCCGACGTTGGGTCCAGCCTCGCGCGTACTGGAGTTGCGCTCACGTCCTCTTCATCCCCTTCTACCAGTTCCGATCGCCGCTGTCGCTGAGATTTCTGCCTCTGGAGACCCAGTTGCTGTCCTTCGCCAATGGTTCGCAAGGATGCGCCCTTGGACGGCACCTTTCCGGCCAGTGCCGGTGTATTCACGCCAGACATGAGTCGCATTCGGTGTGCAGTCTGGCTAATGGCCTTGTCGACCGACGACAGGCGGCGCAGAACCAGCGATGACCCTCCGCCTGCATTGCCGTCATCCACCACAACGTTGACCACACGCTCCAGTGAGGCCTTTCGGGATCTGGCAATAGGCAGCGAAAGCGGCTTCCCGGAGCCCCCACCTCCTGCGGGATGGGGGACAGACACGCGCAGCACCTGCTGCTCGGTCTCACGGAGCTTCCGCGCGATGTTGCTCACGTGCAGGTACTTGCGCAGGACGAAGCCACGTAGCACGTGCTGTGTGAACACACGTTCTTGCGGCTGTTGGGCAGTGGCTTTCTGGAGTATAATCGGCGTCGCGAGTGAATCCTCGACAGGTTCTGGCTTTCGAGGCTGCAGTTCAACTTCGACTGGATGCTCTTCTTGCGTTTCTGGAGGTGGCGATGGAGTTGGCGGCATCGGCCCTGCAAAACCAGGGGACTGGGTACTCTCGACTTGCTGCTGCTCCTCCGGCATCTCGGGACTAGGAGGTGTGCCTAGTGAAGGTATTTCAGATGCTGGCGGGTAAAGCTGGAAAGGATTCGCCTCCTTGTCAGTTCTTGGCCTCTCAGCACTTGGTGTAATCTGGGAGGGCAAAGGCGACGGGAGATCGGGTTCGAGTTGATTCTTGTATGGTCTGTCGGACGTCGCAGCAGCCAAGTCGTTCAGCAGTCGCAGCGGAGTGGCCACCCGGGAATTCTCCTGACGTGGCATTGATGGGATAGACGGTGTCGAGGGAATCGACAACACGACAGGAGTTGCAGGCTTGGAGACCGTCGCTGGTGCCGCTGGTGTCGCTGGTGTCGCTGGTGTCGCTGGTGTCGCTGGTGTCGTTGGTGTCGCTGGTGTCGCTGGTGTCGCCAGTGTTGACCGCGGCGGGGAGACTTCTGGGCCGTCGAACAGATAGTGGTAGCCTCCTGGAGAAGTCAGGGTCTCGATAGAAGTCGTGCTTTCCTGCTGCCACGGAGCCATCGCAGCCTCGTTCACGGTGTCTTGGTCGAGGCCAGTCGCTCCAGCGCCACGACTGGAAGGCGGTACGATCTCGTCATCGAACAAGATAGGAGCTCGTGTATCGACATCCACTTTCCAACTGTTTTGTCGACGCAGCACACCAGGAGATACCACGGAGGAGGGGCCTGGCACCCGAGGCGCGAGCGGTTTGCTTTGAAGGCACGTCAGCAACGGCTTCAGTCCGGCCGCCGACTGAGGCTTCCAGCGGAAATACGTCGGGGTCTTCGAAGGCGACGGGATGTACGGCACCTTCGTTGGCCGCGGGCTTCGTACGACGGGGAGCGCGCCAGCAGGTAAAGCAGGGTCGCCATTGTTCCCCTGGTCCTCGCCCCCATCGCGCGCATACTTGTAGCCATCATCCCCGAGCACCCGTTGCAGACCGCGAGGTTGGCGCTGCAGTCTTGCGCTCTCCTGGTGGGAGACCACCCCCAGCGGTGGTCGCGGCCGGGTCGGTTGGACGTTGAAGAGCAGAGGTCGCTTCAGTTCATGGGTCATCGCCACCAGCAGGATACTCCTCTGCTCGTTGGCTGGGGTTCTGCACACCACGAACAGCTCTTGCCAGACGCATCCACTCGCCCCGTATCTGTGTGAAAAGGAGCGTTACGCCTCGTTTCCGTCACCAACAGTCGTCACCTCTGTCCATCCAAACGCCAACCTATACCAAGCAACAACAACATGCTTCTTCAGACGCCAGTTGCTAGATGAATTGGTGCCTCGGGACTTCGAGCGGCTGGCCAAGTCTGGACATGCAAAGAACGCAACGCATCGAGCGTTGTGTGTGCTCTCGATTAGCCAGAACTACTTTACACGCTCAATCTGTCGCACATGGTGGAAGCAACGCGTAGCACGGACAAGGCAGCAGGCAGACTGCGCCACCATAGGCTTCCTGAGGTATACCGTCATGATCGTCATTGCCGTCATCACCACCGTCTACCGTTCTCCAGAGTGATGTCGGCTTGAAACGCAGTCATCTACCGTAAGTCGGAACTGTTCATCTTCTCCTGCAAGTTGGCCAAACATTGACGCTACAATGGACAGACAGCAAGCATGCACACGTCAATCCCAGAACACAACGTATCCCAATAGACACGATATTCGACGACGAGAGCGCGTCACCTGCCAGGGCGCGAGTCGGTGCGTCGCATCGTAGCGCTTGCTCGCCGCCTCGAGGATCTGTGGGGACCATTTGTTGCACGCCTTCAGCAGACTCGCTAGGAAAATATCCATGTCTGTCGCGCGATGGGTTTCGCCCATGTGCTCCGCGAACCGATTGAGCATGTGTTCGGCGCCGGCCATGTCCATCTGGCCGAGGCGACAAAGCACCGCGTTGCCATACGCCTCATTGGACAATTCCATTTGGTCATTGGCGCGTCGAATGTCGCCCACGGCCTCGAAACAGCCCTCCGCGAGCGACCAGAGCCACGCCTCGGCGTACACCCGCGCCGCACGCAGTCCGTTCTCCGCCGCGTTGTGCATGCTACCACCAGCCTCAGCCGTGTTCTTGGCCTGCACGTAAAGTGCCGCCACCTCTTCGGCGAACTCCGTCTTCTTGCAGTCCAGTGGGAATCGGCGCTTAAGTCGCAGTGCCAGCTCCGCCAGTCCGCGGGACGCCTCGTCGAAGTACCCGGCGGACGACAGCTCTTCACACACACTTTGAATCTTCCGGATCAACGAGCTCTGTTGGTCTGGATACTTGTCGGTGACCTCCAGCGTGCACCAGGCAGCTTCCAGCTCATAGTTCGCGCGAGTGAGAGTGGCACCTGCGAGCACCGCCGCCTCTAGGAAGAACGTTGCGGCGTTCTTCCAATCCTTGCGGACCTTGTACTGCATCGCCTTGGCTCGCAGATTGCGGTGTGAGTCCGTCTCTGGCTCGCTGGTGCCGATCGGGACGCCAGTTGAACCGCCACCTCGTCGGCGGCGGAGCGATTCGGCATAGTCACCTGCTACTGCTGCAGATGGTCCTGGCCCCCGCATCAAATACCTCTCGATGCTGGACATGCTGCCACCGCGGGAGAACTTCTCTACCCACGGCGCGCGACACAGCGCCACCACCTGAGGATGACACTCGTCGGCCCAACGCCACGAGCCAAATACGCCCAACGCGTAGCGCTCCCGCGACGGCACGAAGGCCACGCTGAAGAAGAGCACGTTGTGGAAGCGCCAGGTGAGCGGCTCGTTGCATACTAATGCCTTCGCCGTCTGGTACATGGCCGAGAACCATTGCGTGACGCCCAGCGACGTGTCCGGCACGAGATTCGCCGGCGCATTCTGCTCGTTGAGCCAATACGCGAACGATTGGTCCGACGGGTTCGTAGCCGCCGCTGCGAGAAGGATCGCCACTAGAAGGACCCCCAGACGCAGCAGCGTCATCAACAGCACTGGCAGCAGCGACGCCGTCAGAAACATCCCGAACACTGGCGGAGCAAAGAGAAGAGCGTGGTTAGAGAAGTTCCAAGCTGTGTAACGTGGGTTCCACGGTGAAAGAAGCAGCCGGAGATACCTGACATTAAACGTACCAACCAGAAAGAGCGCGTTGTTTGCCGACATGCTTGCAGGCGCCGCGGGGGCGGGCGCACGCGTCGGCGGCGGAGCCGAAGCCGAGATCCCCCACGCCATCGACGTGACGCTGGAAATGCCTTGGAGATTCACAAGGCTATTTCTTCGTTCAACCGAACGGCCGTTAAAGTTAGGTGCGCAGTGCTCGGTTTACTGACACATCCATTTAGCGTACTGATGACGAATTATAATTACTATGCATTTTAACGTGGTTCGTTTTCAAGCTCAACATTTCACGAGGAGTGTTCTTAAAACAAGGTGAAAGAAATCGCCTCCTTTTGCTAAGTTCGTGGCTCGCCGGATAAGTTCGGGGTATGACCGATGCTGGCAGCCAAGGGAAACAGCAACACACACACACACGACAAGTAATGGTGGCGACGAATCTGCAGCGACAGGATGGCCGCGCCGGCAACGAGCTGCGGCCGTTCGCATCGGAGCAAGGCGCGCTCTTCCGAGCGGACGGATCCGCGCGCATGGCACACGGCAGCAGCACCGTACTCGCGGCGGTGTACGGTCCGGGCCAAGCCAAGAGCCGTCGGAACGAGCACATCGACCGAGCCACCCTCGACGTGTGTTTTAAGCTGGAGAAGGGCATCATGAGTACGCACCATTGAGTTCTCCTTCTGCTGTATACTGTCTAGCCATAGTGTTTCTGACCCCGCGGCATGTGGTGGCGTGTTGTGCAGCGTCCAAGGAGAAGGAGTACGAGCAGATCATCCGCGAGACCTTTTCGCCCGTCGTGCTGACCGAGAATTTCCCGCGCGCCGTGATCAGCATCGTGGTCCAGGTCATCGAGGACAATGGCTCTATATCCTTTCCACTCTATCCTATCGTTTGTGCTGCGTTTTGCTGTTGCTTCTGCATATCCAGTGCATGTGTCATTGCGAGTTGTGGAGCGCCATGATCGGTGGTTGGCCTTAACCCTTAGTATTCTTTGGATTGAGCACCTTCTAGCCGTTGCCATCAATGCTGTGAGCTTGGCGTTGCTGGATGCTGGCGTCCCCATGCTGGCGGTTGTCACCGCGGCCTCCTGCGGGATCTTCCCGGACGGGAACCTCAATCTGGACCCCACATCTGCAGAAGAAGAGGTACTTCATCATCAACAACTCGCTTGTTCTTGGACGGTGAGGACTCATAGAAGCCAAATTGTCGACGCAATGATACAGCAAGCAGTCTCTCTGGTCACCACCGCACGCTCCAGTACCAGTGACGGCGTGCTGACCTGTATCACCAACGGTGCGTTCGCTTTGCAAGCCAATGAAACAGCACGTTCGCTCCCTCACTGTTCGCTTCGTTGTGGTGTTTGCCGTGCTTGCCTTGTTTTCACGCAGGTCTGCTATCAGAAGAGCAGTACTTCGCCTGCTCGGAGGCGTGCCAGAGGTGTGTCATACAGCGGAAATGTTTGCCAAAAAGATGGGAGTGGATGAGATGTTCATGCCGGTTGCTGTTGAATCTCTGTAGGGCATCCGAGAGCGTGGCAGCCTTCTTCCGCATCGTCCAGCAGAAGAAGCATCCGCTTGAACCCACCAATTAGAGAATCGTCGTGAGCTGAACGAGTCCCAACCAATCCTCTCAACAAGCAGCTCACAATTGAGCCATGGGCCATGCAGACAAGTTCATATGGTCCAAAAATCCAGCAGCGCCAAGGAATTCGATTTTCTGTTGGCAGCGCCCCGCGTTCGTATTATAATTTGAGTCATCCAGCCCAGTCGACGGACACTTCAAGCTGCCAACGGATTCAAATAAGTAGCTGATGGCCAGCGGCTTCATCACTTGGTCCTCATCCTTCAGTGGAAATGCGACTTCTCGGGTGCTAGCGATGCGTCGTCAATGCTGTCGTCGACAGAAGACGAGGCGGATGGGTCAAACCCTGGATACGGAGGCGGCGAGTGCACTTGCCACTGCTCATCTCCACCCTCCACGTCGCTGCTATCGATGCATTCACAGCTTTCTGGGTCAATGGGCAACACCGGAATGTCCACTGCATCTCCACCAGGTGCTTTGACGGAGTTTGAAGCAGAGCACCGTGGTGTTTGCTGCAAACTCTCGTCTTCCGTCTCCTCTCCATCCCCAGCGGATTCCGCTTGAAGTCGCAGACGTTTACAGCGCACAATCCCGAGCTTAGCCAAGCCGAAGAGCGCTCGGTTTGGAGCAAAGGAGCGCCGCACGCCTAGTGGAGGTCGTCGTGCTCTCTTGCACGTCGTGTTCTTATTCGGACTCGGCGCCGCGCCCGCCTCATCTTCCTTTGCTGCCTCTGCTGCCTCGGAAGGTCTTCGTTTACGTCGATTTCCAGGCACAACCTCCTGACTGCAGCTCTCCACGGGTGTCGACACTGGCTCAACCACAGACGACAGATCGGGAAGTACACTCGCTTCCGCTTGTTTGGTTCGTACTTGAGCCACCAAGGAGTCCGCGACGTCCGATGGACTGCCCTGTAGCGTTCCCCGTTCTTCTCCAGTCACGTCCACCTTGCCGGACCGAGCTCGAGGTTTTCGACGGCGACGGACAGGCTCGTCACCGTCGTCAACGCGAAGGCGCTTGCGGCCTACCGTCAACGGCCGCTCTTCAACTTCCAGAGATGGCGACGTCATGGTGGTTTGATGCGTCTTCTTCCTTCGATCGGAGGGTGAAGAAGTGAGTTTCGGCGGACGAAAGCGCGGCGGCCGGCAGAGAAAGGAATAAGCAAAGCGTCGAGTCGCTCAAGGGCGGCGCAGACGTCACTCACATGCCGTAGATGCACAGCGCAGACGTGCAGCTCGCTCGTCCCATATTCTGGTTTCTCAAGCGGCCTCTGCGCTCATCTTGTGTGCAGCTGAGCATACATTCTCCAAGTGAGACTGCCCAGTACCGGTGCCACTGGTACAAGTACCAGTGGGAGCGAACTGGGTACAGGTTCTGGACGTGGGTCGTTTGTTGCCGCATTGAAGACAGAAAATAAACCCAGCACGTATACTTTTTCCGGATAATGCTGTTAATTGCATCCGGACGAAACTGCCGATATAAAGGTGCAGGACTGTAGTGGTCGGGGTAGGGGATGACGCACCTGTATAGACTGCAGCTTTTGGCCGCCCATCCGCAACGTGGCGTCACAGCCAGTCAATCGTCACGCCGCTGCTTCGGGACCGGAACCGTCCATCAAAAACGCCGTGTTCAGCCTCGCCATGGGTTACCCAAGCGCCCTTCTGATCTGACAAGTTCTGTTTGCTCCGCGGTGACTGCCCTCTCTTCAAATTGGCAGCTTAGCTGAGCTATACGCAGCCGTTTCGGTCGTGACGTGGCGTTCCTCTTGCGAAAAAGCGACGTGAGCGAAATTCGGCCCTTTGTCGGAGCGTATGGCTATCTTATTTGCCTACCAACGCCCTTAGCCCTCTATGTAGCGGGACACGAAGCGCGTGATGCTGTCGTAGGACATGAAGATGACGCCCTGGCCAGGAATCACACGCCCCAGACGCGGCACCACGCCCGAGTAGAAAGACAGGAAGCCTTCATGCCTCATCATCTGGCGGAAGCAGTCCATCGTATCCTTGTACTTGTGCGCGTCCAGCCCCTGCATCCGCGTCTTCACCACATCGAACGCTGTTTTTGCATGAAGAAGAAAGCAAAAAAGTAAAGAAACAGCACATGATCAGCAAATCTTCTCTGACTCATCGCAGTCGACGTTGAAGAGAGCAGAAGGTGTAGAGAGATAATGCACGTACGATTGTTGCCAAAGACGCTGAAGATGCCCGCCGTCATGCCTCCGACGAGACTCAGCGCCGCCCGCTGGCTGCCGGTCATGTTCTGGGCGTCGCTGATGAGGCCGTGGCGCTCGAGGAACTCCGGACTCACCCGTTTCTGAAACTCACTAAACCACATGAAGCGCAGGCCTTGGTTGCTTGACTTCAGCACAAACCCAGCAGCAGCAAACACGAGATGCAAGCAACCGCAATCCGTTAGGTTGCCATGCTTCCTTGCCATAGAGAACACGCTTTAAAGCACATACCTGCTTCAGAATCGTCGCGAAGAGGCCTTGATAAATACCACGAATGCCTTCCTTCGCGAGGATCATCTTTGTGCCTTCCCACACGCCAGCATTCGCACCGATCAGCTTGGTCTTCAGCGTTTCAATCTACAAGCCATTATCAGCCGAGCGATTCAACAATAAGGTGAGTCAAAATAAGCCGTCGCATGGCTTCAGCGGAGCGTCCCACCACCCCAGATCGCCCTCCACAATACAAATAAGACGTACAGGTGTCGTGGTGAGCGTGGCCTCGATGGCTCCCGCCGTCATGCCGGCGGCGAGATTGCGCATGGCCGAAGTCTGGCCGTTCTCGTCGGCTAACCTCCGCTTAATGAAGTCGAAGACGCCGAACCGGATGCCGGCCTTGGGGATGGAGCCCACCAGCACGGGCGCAAGACCGCGGTATAGCGAGCCGACGCCGTCCGTCTGCACGTGATAGCGGAAGCCGCCCAGCATGCCCGTGTACTGCGTGCGCATGGTGCCCAGCTGCAGATTCGTCTTGATCATCTCCATGGGCCAAATGGTCAGCGTCTCGATGCCGCCGGCGATCGCACCGGCCGTGGTGGCCACCATCGGGTTCTTCGACTTGGTCGCCATCTTCCCGTTGCGTCGGCTTCTATTCTAAAACTGCCGATGCAGGCGGGTGCGACGCTTGATCACCAACGAACACGGTGTATTCGGGAGGAAGGGAGATGGCAAATGGCAATGACGGTCAAACGGCGCCGACGCACCCCGTAATATTCTTGTGGGGAGTATACACTGCGAGCATGGTATCCGCTGCACTATACGAGGGAAGTGGTCGATTATCCGGATGGATTGCACAAACGCGTCAGAATTGCACTGAAACCTAACATGTAGCCGAGTCCATTTGCCGAACACAAAATCGAACGAACATGCGAAGATGGAAGATTGATCCGTCGATAGTCCATCTTCTCAAGGAATGCAAGGCATGCAGTGCGGTCTACACTGCATGCCAACTCTTTGTGGATTGCGGAAGCGGATGTGGAACAACCACGTCAAAATCGTCGCGGCGGACTTCATCCAATTTGCAATTGCCACCACGGTATCCGGATAAACCAAGTCCAGGGTTGCAGGTGTACGTCACACCATTGCCACACTATTCAAGGACCTCCCGAACGTGTCGACTCGATGACGCGCAGCGCACTCTGGAGCCTCTGGATGCCCGTGCGGATTTCGTCCTCGTCGTAGAAGGCGAAGGACAAGCGCACGCAGCGTGTCAGGGCTCCGTTCACCGCCGGAACGCCACCGTCGCCATCCCCGTACAGCGCGCCGAGCGAGCAGCGAGACCCCGGAGTGAAGGCGACGCCGTGGTGCACCTGAGCTTCCTCGAGAAGCGCATTGGCCTCCACGCCGTCCGGCAGCTGCAGCCACACAAAATAGCCGCCAATTGGCTCCGCAAACTCGCCTTGAGGGCACAATTCGCGCAGCGCTGCACACATCGTGGCCTTGCGGGCTTGGAATACACGTTTCAAGGAGTCGACATGTGGCAGTAGCAGGTTCTGCTCGAGCACTGCACTCCAAGCAAGAGATATAAAGCCGTCATTTTGTGACACGCAAGGCCAAAGCACCGTGTGATAAGGTCAGCTAAAGGCCACGAACGAGGCAGCAAACAAGGAGATTCACGACACGCATCTTTGTCGGAAACAGTGAACTCACCGCTGTGAACGAGAGCCGCAGTGACGGGGTTCTGGCCACCGCCGCTTCGAAGAGGACCGATGGCGGACAGTGTTTGGATCGTTTCCTTGCTGCTCTGAGCCCAACCTGCAGAAAGAGGCAAGCATGCAGAGGTGAGTACGATATACACAAATACTGAAGCAAGGTGACCTCGACAGCGTACCCAGTCGCAGCCCCGGCGCGAGGATCTTAGAGAAGCTGCCGAGCGAGATCACGAGCCCCGAGTTATCGTAGGACGCGAGGGACGGCAAGGAGTCGCCGTCCAGACTCAGGAGGTTGTACGGCTCGTCCGAGATGATGTGGAAGCCGTACTCTTGAGCGAGAGCAACGAGGCGCTTGCAACGGTCGGCAGCGAGCACCGCCCCCGTTGGGTTGTGGAAGAACGGAATAGTGTACAGGAACGCTGGGACGTTGCCGGCGATCAACTGCTCCTCCAGAACGTCGAGCTGGATCGCAGCACAATGCTCAAGTCAGTCCTCATCGAGCACTCAGAACCCCTTTACTTAACATGAGGCGAACACGCACGTACGTCGATTCCTTGCTTGCCCACGTGGATGCCCCTCAAATCCAGCCCGAGCTCGCGGAAGATATCGTGAGCAAGGAAGTAGGTGGGTTCCTCCACGAACACGCGCTTATTGCTCCTGGTCAACGCCATGGCGGCGTGCGAGATGGCTTGGGAGTTGCCTGCAGTCACCATCAGTGCTTCTGGGTCGATTGGATCGGCTTGAGTGCCTTGATACATTAGTGCAAAAGCGGTTAGTTCCTTCCTTCGTTGTTAGCACAATAAACAGCAGAGTAAATGACGTCCGGGTACCTGCCAAGACGTTCGCAATCTCCTCTCGAAAGCCAATGTACCCTTTTGCGGCCCCATATTGCAATACAACTGGATCTTGCGTAGTCTTAAAGCGATGTGCCGCGGCGGCGCGGAACATCTCCACGGGTAGCAGCGACGGCGACGGCTGGCCAATGCCGAAGTTGATCACACTGCTTGTCGTGTGGGTTTGAGCATACGCCGAGGTCTGCGCAGTCGTCGCCAAGGACAACCCCGCAGTGGAATGCTGCATCCGTACGGGGCCTGTTGTTTGCCAGGACGCAGTAAGCTGCAGAGAAGAGACGGCAGCACCGCCGTGAGCATTCCAACGCCGAATTATCAGAGCCATCTTCAATTGCACTTGCTGCTTGGGAATGTAGGGCCAAGGAAGCACATCGGACAAAAACCTTCGAAAAAGCATATGTGTACCGGTAAGTGTTTGGAATACCGGTATATACCATACCTAATACCTACCCCTGGTCAGGGAGGACCGTTGTGGAACCGCACCGGTTCGAGAGGATTAGAAGTAACCGTGAAGTAAACGCATTTCAACCAGCCAATTCCCAAAGGCTACAGTGAAGTAACATTTGTTTGGACCGCGGCGCCGATCGCGGTTGGTCGGCCCGCGGGGTTTGGAGCTTCCATCGAATCAATTGGCATAAATTCTCCCGAGAAGACTGAAGCAAAATGGTGATTAAGTAAGTGCTCCTACTCGTCTGTGTGTATGAGGAACGTGTGTTCCATCTGGCCGTGGAGGCTGGTTATGCAGCTGCGGCAGATGCGTGGGTGTGAGGCGGTGGGGGCGAACCAGATCGAACTGGGATGTTTGCGTAGAGCAATACCGGAATGATGGAGATCGTGAAGAAATACAGCGGCGAATAGAATGGCAAGCGTCGACGTTAGCTGCTGTCAAATCGACGGTTCAGCGGCGCAGAACATCCATCCGTAACAGCAGATATTGTCGACGGCGATCTCTATCCCCATCGCCTCGCTGCCTATTTGCGGTGTTGCTAGCTGCCGCCGCTCACCCCAGACACGCTGATATGTGGATGGCTGGTATTCGTGGATGCTGATGCTGTCCCTCATCTTGCCATTAGGACCGAGACGTGCTCGTTCAGCGAGGAGCGCATTTACCCGGGCCACGGCTCGCGCTACATCCGTCGTGATGGCTCGGCTTACGTCTTCATCAACGCGAAGAGCAAGTCTATGTTCATGCAGCGCAAGAAGGCCACCAAGATCGTGTGGACCCTCGGCTGGCGTCGCATGAACAAGAAGCTCAAGGTGCGTCTTTATTGCTGTCGTTTCGCTGGAATTCTCATTTTCCTGTGCGAAGGACAGTTCGCTGACCGCTGGATACTTGCAATACTCGCTTTGTTTATTTGTAATTTGCAGGTTGAGGAGGTTTCTCGTCGCCGTGCTCGCAAGACCACCAAGATCCAGCGTGCTATCGTTGGTGTCTCGGCTGACGACGTAAGAACTCTCTTCGCTTCGCAGATCTGGAACTAGGACGTGTTGTCTGACTGTACGGGTGTCGGTGATGCTTTTGTCAACTACAGATCCGCAAGAAGCGCAACCAGAAGCCGGAAGTCCGTGCTGCTGCCCGCGCTGCCTTGAAGTACGTGCAACTCTACCAGGAAGCATGATACAAACTGGGATCTCACCGGATGCGTCTGCTTTGCTTTCCATTGTAAAGGGAGGCCAAGGACCGCAGCAAGGCCAAGAAAGCCGTGACCAAGGCTGAGGGCGCCAAGAAGGGCGCTAAGGGCGGCAACGCTCCTCGCGCTCAGAAGAAGTCGGGCAACCGCGGTGCCATCTAAAGCGGTTGACGCAATCTCGCCTGATCGACTGATCGACGCGCCACTCGGGAGTTTTGTCAGCTCTTGAATGCCAATCAACGACACGGGGGGTGTCTCCTTTTGCGCCTCCGGGTATTGGATGGACGCTCTGCTGTTGCGTTGCTCATTTAGTTTTCGTAAGGAAGCTACATGGCAACGGAAATCAATAGAACGCACGCCGGTCTTGGAGGGAGGAAAGCCGCTTCCCGTGCCAATGTCTTGCATCTCATGTGATTGAAGGGGCTTGTATCACTGCATTACATTTTGTGGGTCCTAACGTGTTGTGTGTATCCCGTAGGCGTTCTAATTTGGGTCATAAGGCCCAGCAACAAATGTCGTCCCACAAAGACTGATATGATACTGGTCGTTGCTATCCAACCGCCAAAATCAGCTGTCCATCGCCCCACTTATTGTGGAGCGACCACGTTAAACCAACCACTCCGAATGTCAGTCGCGCGAAAGAGTGACATGGATGCCTCCTGCTCCACCAAAAGCGCAGCTCCTCTCCCAAAACCCAGTCAATCCGTCCATCCATCGCTCAGTTCAGTCGCCAAATCTTCGCTACCGCCAACGTCCGCATCATGTCGACGCCTCCGCCTGCCCCAGTTGCTGCCGCCTCCGCCGCCGCCGCCGATCCCAAGGAGATGACCAGCAAGGACTACTACTTCGACTCGTACTCGCACTTCGGCATCCACGAGGAGATGCTCAAGGACACGGTGCGCACCAAGGCCTACATGAACGCCATCCTGCAGAGCAAGCACCTGTTCCAGGGCAAGGTGGTGCTGGACGTGGGCTGCGGCACCGGCATCCTGTCCATGTTCGCGGCCAAGGCCGGCGCCAAGCACGTGTACGGCGTGGACTGCTCGGGCATTCTGACGCAGGCGCAGGAGATCGTGCGCGCCAACGGATTCTCGGACAAGATCACCCTGCTGCAAGGCAAGATGGAGGAGCTCGTGCTTCCCGTGGACAAGGTGGACATCATCATCTCCGAGTGGATGGGCTACTTCCTGCTGTACGAGTCCATGCTGGACACGGTGCTCTACGCGCGTGACAAGTACCTCGTACCCGGCGGCCTCATGTTCCCGGACCACGCTACGCTTTATGTCGGTGCTATCGAGGACGGCGAGTACAAGGCCGAGAAAATCGACTGTAAGTGCGGTGGATATTGGACCTGAGCGCTTGTAAAGGTCTAGAGACTCATTATACCGTGTGTATGTGTGCTCTGTCTCTCTTGGATTGCAGTCTGGGACAACGTGTACGGCTTCGACATGAGCTGCATCAAGACCATCGCCAAGACGGAGCCGCTGGTGGACACGGTGGGCAGCGACGCGTTGCTATCGGACGTGTGTCCCGTCCTCGATATCGACCTGACCACGGTGACCAAGGAGGAGCTGAGCTTCTCGTCGCCCTTCAAGCTCACGTGCTTCCGTCAGGACTTCTGCCACGCACTCGTTGCCTACTTCGACTGCACGTTCTCAAGCACCCACACGAAACTCAGCTTCTCCACGGGCCCCAAGGCCGAGTATACGCACTGGAAGCAGACCGTGTTCTACCTGGAGGGCGAGCTGGCCTGCAGTCCCGGCGAGATCATCGAAGGTGAGCTCACGTGCAAGCCCAACGCGTCCAACCCGCGCGATCTGGACATTGACATCAATGTGCGCTTCGACGGCGCTAGCGGCTCGTACAGCAAAGTGCACGAGTTCAAGCTGCGCTAAACACAGAGAGACCCTGCACCATCCAAAACAGAGGAACGTACGCCACTGACTCACAGCCTGAGTGGCGAGAAGCAAGATGACCCGACTGCATGAGATATAGTAGACATATAAAATGTGCCATTTCGATTTTGTGAGGACTTCCATTACGCTTATGGTATTGCATCGTACTGGATCCTAACGATAGAAAATTCGCCACATTTTCACTCGCTTCTGCATTGCCCTTGCTTGCTTCCATGCTCTTTGCCTGTGTCTTGCATGCTTTTCTCTATAAATACAGTAATCTTCATTGCTTCCGCTGTCTCTGCCTCCCCTCTTTGTCGCACTGCGTCAAGAGGTCAAGAAGAAGTGCTGGTGGCGTCCATGCCGCTGTCTTACTGCTCAATGTCCTCCATCTCCATGTCGCCGTCAGCGTCTTCCTCCTCGGCTTCCTCGACCGAATCGGCCTCATCGTCCTCCTCCTCGTCATCTTCAAGATCAATGTCTTCCTCCATTCCGGCAGGAGCGTTGCCGTCAATCACAATGTCCGTGTAATTGTGGTCCAGCTGGGCCGCGGCCTTCACGAGATCCTCATCGTCGCCAAAGTCCATGTCCAAGTCGTTGCCCGCCGCAGCAGCGCCGCCCATTATGCCCGCCTGCATGGCACCGAAGCCAGTGCCGTCCATCGCCTGGTTGTTCCCCTCGTCCTTCATGGCATTCGGATCCTGTGCGCCAGCGGGCGACCAGTCGATGGGGAAACGCGTGACGCGCGGCTTGTCCGCCAGGATGTTGCGCTGCAGCTTGGACACGTCCACGCGGGCGGGCGGGTTCTCCAGCAAGTACGGATCCGCGTAGTCGTTATTCACGTAGTAGCCGACACGTACGAACTCGCGGCCGCGGTACGAGCACGTCACAAGCGCCACGGTCACGCCCACCTTGTCCTCGTCCGGGATCATGTCCGGGTTGGGCGGGTCCGATTGGAACACGAACTTGTTGGTGCCCACCGGCACGGGACCCACCAGCACTTCCTCCAAGATCTGATCGCGACTCTCGTCCTCCGCACTGCCTACATACGTGATCTTCCACTCCAGGTCTGCGTCATATCCACGTCATGCAAGCCGTTAGCTCAAGAAGATTCCATGCAATAGAGACACCGGTAGAAGGCAAGGACGTACCAGCCTCCAGCGCATGGGCGCACTCGAACGTGACCTCGAACTGGAACGGGTTCGTGAAGGCCGTGGGGTTGTCCAGCACCGTGATGTTGGTGAGCGTAACGTAGGCCATCTCGCTCGGTTGCTGTGGGTGGGAACTGCTTCTCCTTGGCTCGGATTACCGCAATGAAGAGCGGGAAGGTTGGGGAATGAGAGAGAAATCAGCGGGTTGGAAGGGGGGAGAGACTCGCGAAGAGCGGAGCTTGCGGACCGCGTGGCTGGACTTGGTTTGGCCGGGTTGCTTGAGAGAGTGAGTGCCTGCCGCTTTTTCGCGCGCCAAAACGTAGAGGAGAGAGTAGCGTATTTATTCGATTAGGTACGAATCGCATCGCGCGAAAAGATATGCTTTCCCGCCATTTCCGAAGGCAAGGCTTTCTATCGCATGGACACTGCAGCAACGGCAGGAGCGCTTCTTGGGGCAATCTAGCTTACTTGTATTCGCTACACCTCCGTCTTCTCAATCCTGCGTTGCTCTATCTGCACAATGCTTGTAGTAAAAGTCAAATAAAAGTCAAAATGTCAAAAGAAATGGCAAGGCGACCATGTCGCTGGCAAGCTTTCTCCGTCGTGCAGTCGCATTCCCATGTGCATTTGCTGCGCTTTCATGTCCAGGGCTTGGCTTGGAAAAAACCGTCCAGCGTCAACTGGTCGACCTTCCTCCGTTTCTTCACAAGCCGCGGCTGGAAACCCAAGGCACGACTGGGGACTCCAAAGATGGACGTTGAGGACGAAGACACCACGGCCATGGTGTCCACCGTGGTAGGCACGGATGTCGACAGGGCAAGAGGAGGCTCCTGCCCCGTGGGACCTTCTTCAACGTCGTCGCTGGAGTCGAAGCAGTTGTCCTTAAGCTCGATCACAGTGATCGAGGACGGCTTGCGACCAACAGTAGATGATGCCGTCAGCAGCAGCCGTCCATCAGGAGAGTTGTATTTGTTCTCTACGAAGGAGCAATCGCGCTTGACCGAACGCCGCTGTCTCCATTGTGTCTGGGCATCATCAGACACATCACGTATCACTGTGAGAACGAGCTACCGAAGAGGTATACATATATATCAGGCATCCATTCTTACTAACCTTTTGTGGCGGAACGGAGGTTTCTCCACCGATGACGGTCTTCAGTACTGAAGGTCGGGGCGTTGATCCAGTTTTGACGTTGAGCGCCACGTCGAAGCCATCTGTGCCGCAGACAAGTAGGAATCATTAACTCCGACCTCCTGAGAACAGAGGGAGGCTGGCTAGCTGCAGCACCCAAAGCTGACGGTGTCTTGTTGCTTCTGCTTGCGTACCGCTCAAGGAAGCATCGCTGTCATCCGTAGCAGGAGCCACCTCTGCCTTCTCAGCTTCCGGGATCACTTGAGCCACCGACGGAAACGGAGGAGTCTGCGTTGCTACCACATTTTTCACTTCTGACGGACAGTGGGCGGATAAATTGCAAGTCGAGGCAATCGTCGCCGTCGGTGGGGCATAAATTACGTCTGCAGCACCAGCAATTAGCACACGAATGGTGAGATCTTGTCCCACTGAGAGTGAAGTGAGCACTGCAATATCAGACACGTACTGTCAAAAACTTCGGAAGATTCATCGTGGAGTTGATTCTCTATATAGCAGAACGAATTGGCATGCACACAAAGTCAGCAACAATCAGCACGGCCATCTCAAAGTAAACCGTCTTCAAAGACGCAGCAATAGTGCAGACAACTGCATACCGTCCGTCAAGCTCTCCCACCGGCATGACTGCATCGGTTGGGAAGCCTGGGTCACCGCATTTCGCTCCTCATTGTCGGGGAAGTCGCCTATATACCCAGATATGACCTCACGCATCAGCCCCCAGCGTCGCCATAATTGCAATAAGTATCCCAGAGCATCGCGTACCGTCGAAGTCTTGGCTGGGGTTAATGTCTAAGCTATCCATGTCGGTCGCATTCTGCACAAAAAACATTTCTCCCGAGTCAGTCACGGTCGCCTAGCACGACAGAACCCCATCCTTCAAATATGCACGCAACGTCACGTACGTATTCCACAAAAGCCGTGAGCTGCTGCTCCACATCGTAGCTGTCTTCTCCGTCGTCTTCTGCTTGGTGCTCACTGGATCCATGCGCGGTCATGCACTGCTTCTTGCCGCTGACCGCGCCGAGTTTCTTGCGCTGCTCGTCCCGTTTCCGCTTGCGCGCCAGCACCAAAGCGGCGGCCGACGTCCGCTTCTTCGGCACTGGCGCCTTCTTGTCCTCGTTGGAAGCGATGTCTCCCGTTTCCCGTCGATTTTCTTCCGGATACGGTCGCTGCAGCAGCCAGGAGCGCGCCTTGCCAGCGATGCCCGTTCCGGCGATATCATCTGCGCCTCCTGAGCCTCCGCCCGCGAGACTTGACGGTCGCGGAAGCTCGGCATGCATGGAGGCCATCATCGCCGAAGGGTCCGAGTCGAACTGGGTGGCACAGCTCTCGCCCACGACGTCCTGCGCGTCGAAATACATGCCACATGCACGGACGGAAGCAGAAATCACGTCCTGCGCTTTGCTGCTTGCTCACCCTCCCACTTGGCTCAATATTTTTGGTGGAAAAAAGGCCGTGTTTCAGGTCCCCCATCTATCCTCGATTTAATGACAAGGCATTTTGTAACGATTGGTGATATCAGACAAAAGCATGCCGGGTTAAAGAGTTATTGCGTCACTATTGGCGAGGGAGGTTCAAGCACCAAAATGTGTACTGTGACGATTTGAGTAAGTATATTGCTCACGTTGAATGCTAACGTTGTGCTTGGTAATGGAATGTATACCATGTATACTTGCACTGGAGGCAAAAGACTGATACAGACTGGCGAAAGTTCAATCACGCATTTTCCGGCACAAAGACAATCACGCAAGCAACCGTGGTGTCGTCAACATTCCAGAACTGCGTATACTCAAATGTATACTTACGAATACTTTACCCGATACATGCGGTACGCGTTCAGTACATCTTTTCGTCGCTTGGGTCGAATCCGCTGTTCAGCACGGCGCGGAACTCGTCGTTCGCACGCAGCAGCTCGGCGATGCGGTCGTATCGCTCGGGGTCCTTCCGAATGAGGAAGATGAAGCAGTCTGTGTCCAGCTTCCCTTTGATCGTCGCCATCTCCATCGCTTTCTTTGTCTGAAAAGTAACGGAAAACAGCCACGCCCGCACCGTTGGAATCGAAATCCCCGCTCACACAACGGACGAACCATTTACTCATCGCAAGGAGAAAGTACCATGGCGTGCACATATTCCACGACCAGATCTTCCATCAGCTCCGCCGTCTCGTCCAACGGGTCCGCTTCGTCCCCGAATCCGAACAGCATGTGCTTGACTGTCGGACACATCCCATTCCACCCAACGCAACAACAAGTTCAGATTACATGTCGATGCATGCATCTCTTCTTTTTCGCATGGCAGTCCGGAGAAGACAAAACCCAAAACAACAGAAACGCACTGCTTTCCACGAGTTCGCCTTTCACGAACGGCTTCACCAGACTGGCGGCGGCGCCGTGCAAATCTGCACCTGCGCCGCTCACGCCGCCCCCAGCGGTCGCCTCTGTAGCCACTCGCTTTGCCGGGGAGGCGTTAGTCTTGGAGACCGCGCCGGCATCGCTGGTCTTGCGCTTGCGCGACTTGGACGCGCTCTTCTTCTTGGTGCTCGCGGCGGCGCCTGCCGCGCCGTTCTGACTGTCGCTCTTGCTCATGGTCTCCAGAAAATCGCTTTCCGTTGGCTGCTCCTCTCTGGGGATGACCATCACTCCTTGCTCAACACACCCTCCTCCCGATGTGATTGGCTGTCACGACGAATGCGCCGTGTTTATTGGATAAAACCCAGCAAACCCGAAATATAACCGCCGCGTTCTTGAAGGGACGTTGCCGCATTCCGCACTCTGCAAGCGCGCACTGGACAGACGAATATGGGAACCAAGCACTCAACCTCCATGAGTTCTAGAAGATCGACGCCCCGTCAGAATTCAAGCGCTTCCCCACGTTTGGATGCACCCAGCGCGGCGGCGGCGGCTGGCAGCGGCCCGCCGGCGACGATGATGGCGGCGGCGGAGCAACAACTGTCACCCGGCGGCGCTTACAGCAAGCTGCTGACCGTGAACACCGCGACCATACGGCCGGTGGAGATCATGCCTCGCGATCCTACCTCGCTTGATTTAAAGTAAGTGATAACTGGAGTCGGTTGGGGGCTCTCGTGCTGACTTGGCTTCGCCATGTTTGCGGTGCAGGATCACGAACGCCCTCAAGGAAATCTGGCGGAAGCGCGCGATGGAAGACAAGAGGGACATGTAAGATGCGCATACGATTTGGATTACTATGGCATGTTGCTGGTTGGGAAGCTGTTGTCTTCTCTGCTCACTGCTGTGTTTCCTTTTGCTGTGTTGGACGTAACAGTCCCAATCCGTTCACGCGGATTTTACTCAAGCTCCCGCTCGCTGCGGTTCGATTGTAGCATTTTCATGATTCTTGCGATGTTTGAAAGTGCTTATGCATTGTTCCCGTCGTGTTTTGTTTGTGTTCGCCTCGACAGAAAGCTTTCAACAGCGTGCGCTCGACCTTCGAAGCGTTCGACAAAGAAGGCAAAGGTTTCATCGTGTACGCCGACATTGCCGGTGCCTTTGAGCAGCTAGGTGTAAACTTTTCCCAGGAGGAGATCAGCCAGGTCTTCGAGGAGTCCGACATGAGGGAGAATGGCCAACTCACCTTCAAGGAGTTCCTCGTCTGTCTCGCCATCGCCTTCGTGCTGCACGTAAGCATGGGGCTTGTCTGTTTTCTCTCAAGAACGCAACAAAGTGTATTGGGCTAACAATGCTGAGGCTGACTGTGTGGACTCCAGAAAATCCCGTCGCTGGAGAGCGAACGACTTAGCATATTCTACGCTCCAATGTAACGTGCCCTCCTCCCCGTTCACCCTTTAAGCTGTCATCTGTGAGCTGACGTTGATAACCCATGTGCTGACTGCAGCGCTCGAACAAGCAGCATTGACAGCTCGTCACCCACCAACTCCAGTCAGTCTATTCTCTTCGGAGAGGTGCGACGTATTGTGCTAATAAGCTCCATTGGTGTATCAGCGGTCTGACAGACCTCTTGGTATGGCTTGTACTTCGTTGTGCTTCGGTCGTTGCTACCCCCAGGGCAACAAACTGCGTATTGCATTCCAGTTAGCGGTGGACGCATTCCTCTGGTTCGATGTCGATGGCAATGGACTTATCAACCGGTACGTATCGCAATGTGTTTACACTTCTCGCTCTATTGGACGTCATTAGTGATAAGTCGTCGGCTTTCGCTTTGTATCGACAACAGCACGGAGATGTCATCGCGTCTTGAGACCTCCACAGCCCTTCATTCCCCAACAAAGAAGATGTCGACACTGCAGGAACGGGCGGGCTTCTACAACAAAGGTGGGTGTGCTTCAGCTCGGAGAGTTTGTTGTGGTCATTGCGTAAACTAAGAGTGGTGGTTGTGATGAAGCCGCTGAATCGGGCGAGGATTCGAGCAACGCGGCCATCTGGGAACGGCGCTTCGCGGAAATGGACTGGGACAATGACGGCACAATCCATTTCAAGGAGTTTCTTATGGCGTTTGAGTCCTGGGTCGGCCTTGAGGACGAAGACGAAGAGGATGACGATGACGAACGCAAGGATGGGGCGCCTCAGTAAATTCCACAAACCTGGAATTCACGCGTCCATGCTCGCAAATCCAGTAACTTGCCTGCAAAATGATGCGCCGAAGCAAAACTCTAAGCCAACAAACATTTTTAAATATCTTTAGTCATCAGCCAAGGCACCGACAAGCAAAGGACACGGTCAGTGCATGTCTGTCTTCCTGGAGTTTGGTGAGATGACGAGGATTGATGAGCACTGATTGGCGAGTTACACACAGCGGAAGACTCTCCGCGGTCGCTTGGGGATTTTCGTGGGCAGCGCCGGCATGAGCGCGTCGCTGGGCAGCTCAGGCATGTGTTCGAGCAAGCCCCATGGGTCCACGGGCGCGTACTCCGGCAGCTCCTCCTCATCCTTAAGGTCAGTGCGCGTCGAGTCTAGCGAATGACGACGCACGAACACGCTCGCGGCCCCGAAGCCATTCGTGGGACGTGGCAGCACGGTCCACACACGTCTCTTGAGAGCGTCAGGTAGCTGCAGTGCCTCCACCAGTTCCTACAAACACCGCATCCATCAGTCAGTCAGTCATGCAACAGAAGCACGGGGGAGGGGTGTCTACTCACAAACTGCTTGTCATGGAGCACGGAGGCGTTGACGACTGGAATGAGGTCCAGGATCCAGCTGAAGACCGACAGTCCGGGGCCAGAGGAGACAGCCGACGTTCCGAGCAGCGCGAACAAAGTCTTCACAATACGGTCCCGATAGCAGATCGTCAGCACCGCGTGCTTGCTAAACCCGATCACGCCCACCAGCTGCAGTCGCACTGCTAGCTTGCGCCGCAATCGACGCAGGAAAACAGCGTCATACACTCTGGGCATGGAAGAAGTAGACTGTCGCTGCTTGTCGTAGAGTGCACAGCCCTCGTAGAGCCACTCGAGCTGCATGGCCAATGACATCATGTAGCGCGGCAGGAACGCGTTGCCTGGCGGTGTGCACATGATACCGCTCACAAGACGGACGGCGGAGGTGGTGTTCAATCGCCTGGCGAACTTGTCGGGCTGCGAATGCTTCACGTTGTCTTCGAGTACCTGCAGGATCTTGGCGATGACCGAGCCCATGGCACGGCGTGAGATACTGCATACTGTGGCAGCATACAGCGACGCCACGGCCGCGTCTTGAGCCTCGCGAGCTGCCTCCAGCATACGTGTCTCGCACGGCGTCAACGCACCGCGCATGGCTGCAACAGTTAACGGCGCTGCTAACACTGACGACTTCTTCTTGGAGCCATCTCCTGGCCCTGGCGTGCCACCGCGATGCTTGCCGCTGCTACCCTCCGTTCCGTGGTGCACGTGGTGCGGTGTGCCGTACAACAACGGCGTGGCCAGCGGCGACGACGACGAGAGAGTGGTGATCGTCGCGGACGTCGCCGAGGACACTGGCAAGGTAGAAGACGTTGCCGAGGAGGAGGACGACGAGGTCGACGCTGCCCCAGGAGTCGGCCTCGAGCTGCGCTTGAGTGTGCGCAGCACAATCAGACTGGACAGGATCTCCGTGGCGCTGCTGAACTCGTCGAAGCCCAGCTCGAGCTCCAGTTCGTCATCGTCCGCCTCTTCTTCGGCCTCCGACAGACTGTTATCCAGCAAACTTCCGCCAAACGAAGACGCGTCCTTATCTCCTCGGGTGTGGGGTGCTTTGCCGTCGACGTAGCCGTTGGATGCCGCTGCCAATGGACCTTCGCCGCTATCCAGAGCCGCTCGCTTGGGGGCGCGCGTGGAAATCTCCCCTGCGGGCGCCTTGCGCTTGTTGACGGTCCCTTGTTGCTGGTGGTGGGCGTGTAAGCGTTGCTGTCGCGAGCGCTTCTTGGAGCGCTTGACCTTTTGCTGTTGGCGACTCATCTGCAAGTCGAGGTAGATGGAGCCGCCGCGATGGAGCGTCCAGACGTTCATTTGGTCGATGATCTGGTCGACCTTGAGGAGTTGAACCTGGCCGTTGGCGTCCTCAGCGGGGGACGTGGGCGGGCGAAAGAAGTGCGTGAGAAGCACCGCGGTGTGCCACTGCTTCTTGTGGTAGACCGGGAGGATGTGTTTCTCGCGGGCCTCCTTCGTGTCGTGGAAGATCGTGTCGCGCACAATCCCGTCCGATGTGAGGTTGAACAGCGTGGTACTCGCTAGTGTGCCACGCTCCTCGCGCTTGCGAAGCAGGAAGTTGTCCTCCATTTGGTACGAGATCTGGCACAACAGATGCACTAGCGGGAACATCAGGCAGGCCGGTACCTGCGTGCGCAGGAAGCGAAGATGATACTTCGTCTGCGTCGTCGTCGGGCGATCCAAGTGGACAGGAACGTCCAGGAGAGAGAGGCATACGTCAGCAACTGAAGATTTGACAAGCAGATCGAGCTCGTTCGAGAACAAAGCCACCGGAGGCAACTCACCAAAGGCTCGTCGAACATGACCAACTTCTGCGGCTCAAGCAGCACATTCTGCGGTGGCTCTGAAAAGAGCTGGAACACGAGGGCCATAGCTAGCAGCTGGCTCGGCAAATTCGGTGGCGGGTCACGTGAGGCACGGCGCTGGTTAAGGAGAGAGAGCAAGGCATCAGGGTGTGAGATGTCGGAGAGTACACAGAAACGAGAGGGGGGGGGCAGTGGAGATGAGGCCGTACCAATCGTGGGAAGAGCGGTACAAGCACAAGTCGGAGCACCTGCGAGAGGTCGAGCACCTTGTGAATGACGAGCGACACGAGGAACGCCTTGAGCCCGTACTGGATGCGGTCGAGGCGGCCCTTTTGATTGAGTGCGAAGGCCTCCTTGCTGTTGTCGGCATTCAAGAACGGATTGCGCGAGCGCTTCGGTGTGTCGCTGCCGGCGAAGCCTGGAAGCACCTCCTTCTGCAACCACATGACAAGCGTGTTGGAGAACTTCTCGTTGAACTCGTCGCCGTTGTCGGGATGCTGCTCCACAACTTCGCGGATGAGACGCACGCAGCGATGCAGATAGTGCGGCGTCGTGATGGGCCGCTTGCAGTTGGTCTTCACCCGTGCAGTGAGGTTGGCCATCCACTTGTCCATGGCCTCACTCAGCACGGCGCGGAAGAAGAACACGTAGTTGGGCGTGCGCCGTTCCCGAGTGGCGTTCGCGTTCGTGGAACCCACGGACGAGGAGATCATGCTCATGTTGATGGCAGCCACGGCGAAGTCCACCGCGCTGTCGCGACACTTGGCCTCAGCTGCGGGGGTAGCTTCGCCTACGACCTCCTGCCACGAGAGGCTCGCGTACCCAGGAGCCTCAAAAGCCGCAGCTGAGTCGGTGGAGGTGGAAGCCGAGCCGTTTTGACTCTGATTGAATTGACTATCGGGGCTCTGCAGTGGAGTGCTAACTCCAGCTCCAGGTGTCGCTGGCGTCTGCTTCCCATCAGCCCCAGGGCCGTCAAAGGCTCGAGCTTGCAGCGCCTTGAACGAGCGTGCCAGCGCACTCTTGAGTTCGGGAGGAAGTACCTCACGAGGCGGTGGGATACGCACGATCGGGTTCGTGGCCTCAAGCGACAGTTCCTTGGCTTTCTGGCCGTTGCCATTGCCACCTCCGTTGCCCGTGGCAGCTCCATTCGCGGTGCCATTGTTTGCAGTTCCCCCGCCGTTGGAGGCGTCCTGGTTCTTGCGCGCGGTCTCGGCGATTGGCTTGAGCAGTGCGAAGGGCAGGTCCAGCTTGGCAATCTCCTTCTTCTTGATGTGCGCGTAGTACATCTTGCAGAAAAACTGGGCCACGTTGCCGGCCTTGTCGTCTGCCTGCTTCGGGATGCGATGGAAGCGGTCCACGAAGGCCTGCAGTAGGAACGGGATCTGGTCCGTAGCGCAGAACGCGAGTTCGTGGCGCTCAATCATGGCCAACACAACGTTCTTCACGAGGAAACACGGCGAGTGTCGCAGGAAATGGACTAGCACCTCGAGCAGCGCCAGCACGTCCACGATCTCCAGCACGAGGCATACGAGCCGCACCACATGCTCCACGCTGCCAAAATCCGAGAACCGGAAGAACGTCGGCTCCTCATAGATGTTGTGCAGGAACCAGAGCGTGAACCGGCCTTTGTCGTGGCCACACATGGTCTTCACGGCCGACACGAGCTCGCCCACCTTGCCTTGGTATTCCACCTCCTTCAGCACGCGACTGGCGTCTCCAGAGCTGGCACTACCGGGTGTAGAAGCAGCCCCAGTGGTTGATGGTGTGCCAACAGAAGGCATATCGTTGACCTGGCCGTGCGTGTGGAACACGTAGATGCACAGCGATTGTGCGCGCTCGAGCGTCTTCGAGTACAGGAGATGCTCACGGCGAAGCCCCATGACCTCAAGCCAGCGCAGGAAGTTAAGTTCGCCGTCGTAGCTGTCTTCAGGGAGCATGGGCACGCACGTGGGTAGCGGAAAGGCGCTGCGGGGCAGTTGCCACAGGTACAGCTTCAGCCGGTCGCTCGACGACATCAAGTGGATGTCGTTCGACTTGTAGCCGCGCCCCGGCGAGCATTCAATGTTGTAGGCCGTGTGCACAACAGACGCCGAATCGCTCCGTCCCGAGAGGGCGCCTTCACTTCCCCCGGCGCTTGCGACCAGAGCGAGCAGCGGGCTGCTGCTCACACTAGCGGCCGCCTCGTTGCAGCAGGCTGCGAACTCGACGAAGCCCGCGACGCTGAAAAGCCGACGCCGCACAAGCAGGCAAAAGAGCTCAATGACTTGCGTGACCTCCGTGATGGCCTTCGGCTCGTAGCGTTGGAGGAAACTCTGCAGCGCATCCTGAAGCACCACTTGGTGGTCTGTGAGCCCGCAGCCAGGCAGGAGCCCCTTCCTATTGAACATACCAAGCATACATACGCACAAGAGGTCAGCACCATCCCTATCTCTCGCTCGAAGCAGCTCGTCGCTGTACGCACGCTTTGCCGTATTCCAGAAGCGCGTTGCTGTGCATTTCGAGCAGCGCCAGTGCCGACAGGTAGCGGTATTCAGCAGGCCGTTGGTTGGTCACGGCCCACTCACACACGAGGAAGATCGCAGCCACGTCCACGGGGAGCTCGTGGGGGTATCCACTGCCGTTCACGCTCACGGTGGGCAGAGGACCGAAGACTTCGTTGTAAACACGGTGCAAGTCAAGCGTGGCCTCCACGCGGTGCAAGCGATCCAGCGTCTGCAGCACCTGTGCCTCGTTGCGCATGGCAGCGGTAAACACCTGGTCACCACCCATCGAGCCCAGCGACGGGCACGCTTGCTGCAGACGGAGAATTCGCCCCGCGACCTCCCTACTCCTGCGCTGGCAGCGATCGATACACGACTGGATAGCGGCCGCACCATATGCCTCATGATTGAAGAACCGCTCGCTGAAAATGTAGGCCGGCCACATTGGCGGTGCTGGAGGAAGGAGAACCGCAGATATTAGAATCCGGTCGGTAAGGGCTCATTGCGAGAGAGGGAGAGGGTGAGAGAGAGAAAAGAACGCACCGTTTTCCTCGAGCCGCACAAGCGCGTCGTTGGCGTTGAGAAGCACGTCGCGCAGCAGCTGGCAAAGCGCTACCAGAAGCTCCTCCTGCAGCGCGCTGCCCGTTGTCTCCGTGGGCACGGGGCGGCCTGGAGGCAACAGATATCGCAGGTGCTGCAGCACAGTTTTCACAAGCAACAGCACAGCCTCCGCACTGAGCAGCAGCTCCGGCAGCAGCTTCTGCACCACAGAGATCAACTCCATGGTGCCGTTCACGCCAAGTGCTAGCACGGACGAGCATCGCGTGGACCCATTCGAACCGCCAGCACCGCCGCCATTTGGCGACCGCGGCGTCAACGCCTTCTGCAGCAGCGACAAGAGCCCGTCAAAGTACCGCGTGCGCTCCAGCAGCCCGGCCTTGAACTGATACTCAGACAATTTGAGCACGTAGGACCATTTCTCGCGCCATGAGAGCAATGACGCCATCGCCACATCCACTCCGCCACTCCCTTGAGGGGCGGCGACGACGGCAGTGGGAGGACCTGACCCAGAGCCAGTCCCCGGTGCTGGAACATCACCATGTCGAAGTCTCAGCGTCGTCTGCGTGCGCTGCGAGGTCCCCTCACCGCTCATTGCAGTCGGCAACGAAGCCACGGCGCCGCCACTGGCCAGCAGTAGCCCATTGATCGCCGGTCTTGAGGTCGGGAGCCCGTCTGCAGCTCGACCTTCCGCTCCAGCGATGACCTCTAGCGCGGCCTGGCGCGCCACAGAGTGCAGGAAGTCGACGAGCTTGTCGGTCCAGCCTTGCGCCCGCCGCTGCGCGCGACGCGGACTGAAGAACCAGTCGCCCGTGCGTAGCGTACTATCACGCTGCAGCTCACGCATCTCCGTGTAGACCACATTGAGCCGTATAAACCACGTGGCTTCGGCGTATCCGGGCCGATATCGTACTACGAACTCCAGCAGTGGACACTTGGACACCCCTGGCACGGCGCGCCACTGCTTGAAAGGGACCCCATACGCCTGCGCGAGCTCCGCAGCGCTGCGAGTGCCGCGCGCGAGCTCACTCATCCAAAGATGGCTCGTGCGATCGTCCAATCGCCGCACATGACGGATCAAATAGCTTGTAAACGCGCGTTCCACAACTGAGGGGGCGGGTCCTACTGCGCCTTCCTCGACCGCCTCTGACCCCGGCGAGGTCGACGTCGCAGCGATGCCGTCATCTCCTTCGGCAGTTTCTTCGCGCAGTCGACGGATGGCGCGCGACGCCCTCGCGAGGTCGTCGAAGAGCGGCAGCTTCTTGTCCGTAAACGACGAGTACTGCAGATGCCATTGCTGGCCAAAGCCACGGGGTAGCGGGCTCACAAAGGCGGCGTTACGAAGCGCATGGAAGCGGAACTTTTCCTCAGGGAAGTTGGCGTTCGTCGGGAAAACGCTCGGGAACATGGCCAGCTTCTCAGTCAGATGCGGGAGCTCCGCGTCCTGGAAAACGGGGGATCCACACGTGGGGACAAGGCATCAGTTCAGTTCGATTTGGTTGGAGAGCCGCTGGGCGGCCAGACGTACCTTCATGTAGCTGGTGTCCACACCAATGACGCGCACAGCGGCCTCGCCAGGCGACAGGTCTGCACGCCGCGCGCCCGTGCGATGCATGAGCAGCAGGTTCTTGCGCTCGCGCAGCCGCACAGCCGGCCCGCCGTTGCCGCCGAAGGGGTTGCGGCTGCTGCTTCGACTGCTTTTCTCCCGACTGGAGCCACTGCCGCCGTCTCGTGACCGCGATCTTGGGCGCGCGCGGCCGTCTCGATCACGATCGCGATCGCGATCCCCTCGGTCGCGATCACGGGAAGATGTTGAGCCGCCTCCACCGACCGAATTCGACGAGCCACGGCGAGGCAACGCACCCCGTCCAGAGGACGAAGACGGGTAGTTGCCGCTGCCCGAACGGCCTCCGCTGTACGCCGAAGATCGGTCCTTGCTGCTGTTATAGGCGTGGCTGCTCCCGTTGCTCGCGCGGCCGCCAGGCTTCCCGCCTGCGAGCTCGCTGGAATGATACGTGCCACTGCTCTCCATCTCCTAAATGCTACGGAAGAGCCCAAGGTTAGCGGCAAAGTGGATACAGCCACCCAACATAGTACTAGTCAGTCAATCGGGGGGTCATCGTCTCTCTCATACTGCATGCAGTACGTAGACCTCAACTGCAGCCTAGAAGGAGGGTGCGTACGTACACTCTCCACTTCTTGCGCACTGTTCGCTGGTTCTGGTCTCCTGGAGCGCGCCACTTGCTGAGGAAACGTCGGAAAAGCCCTCGTAATGCCTCGACGCCGGGGTCGAGAGGCGAGGGACTGGCCGACGTGATGGCAGCGCGTCTCCTTCTTCGCTCGCTGGTCGATGGCCCCGCGCGGCTGCGAGCGCGTGAGAGACAGAGGAGGTGGCTAGGCCGACGGACGTGTGTGGCGTTTTAACAGCCGAATGTAAGGCGCTTTCCCGTAAGACGCGCCCCTCACCCAGCTCACTCACTTGTGTTCCACGAGCCCCGCACCACACCACGGACACACAAAACTCGAAGGGGGAAAAACCTCAACGCAGTCAGCCCAAACTAAGAGCGGCTATTTTGGGACCGCCAAGAGGCTTGTATTGCAATGGGTCATGAACCGAATAGTGGTCTCTCTGCGTAGCTCTCTGCCGACGCCGAAATGTCAGATCGGGCCATAAATTTGCCCCACCGAAAAAAGCAATGGAAAATTCCGTCGGCTCATATTGCGGCGCCCACCGGCCTCGCCCATTAATCCGGTGAATTCATAAACGAATTCGCTCGCTATTCGCCACGCATCAGATCGCAATGGCGAAGGGCGAGGAGGATTTGCTGCTGCCTGAATCTGCATGGGACGACCTGCTCGCCCCGATCGCCAATGGGCGGAACAGAGGGAGACCAGGCACCAAACGGACGCCGCGCATGCCGCGCCGCCATCCACGCTCGTGCGCCTCGCTGCGCAGTGACGTATGGACACTGCTGCACTACCGCACGTCTCTCAAGCAGCGCTCGGGGCTGCAGCGCGCGTCCTACGCCTTGGAGGTGTGTGTGCTCGTACTCATCACCCTCAACGTGGTGCTGGCCATGTATGTCTCGGCCGCGCCTCGAGCCCCGCAATGTACGCACGCATGAGCTCACAGAGCTGTACACTAGCACATGGATAATTGATTGGTATTGAGCTTGGGTGCTGCTGCTGTTTTGTTTGGGTTATAGCGGTGGTTACGTCCAACTGGTACGACATTTTCCTGTACGTATCGACGGCGCTGTTCACCGTGGAGTATGTGCTGCGCTTCTGGTCGTGTGTGGAAGACGACCGGTTCACGCACCCCGTTCTTGGCAGGTGCGCTTGCTTGCCGTATCTTGCGTTGCGATGGCCGGAGCCTCGAGGTACTGAATGCCACTGCCGTTTGTGCTTGGTGTGCACTTTTGCGCAGACTGAAGTGGATGTTCCGGCCAATGTCCATCATCGACCTCGTCGTATTGATTCCGTTCTACCTGGAGATCTCGCTCGAGTACCAGTACGTCGACTTGCAAACCAAAATCCACACAAACCAGCAGTGTTTGGCGGTTGACCCACTTGTACCTGGCTGCTTCGTGTGGCGTATACAGGGTAGCGCCATCGAGCCGCGGCATCCTGACGCTCCGTGGATTCCGCTTGCTGCGTATCATGTCGTTCCTGCACTTGGAGCGGTCGTACCAGGCCATGAAGAACCTCCGCGAGATCTTTGCACTGAAGAAGGAGGAGCTCGGCGTTGTCACGTACCTGACTGTGGTGATCGTGCTTACGTCTTCCACTACCATGTAAGTGGTTTCTACCATGGCCAGCCTTGCATCACCCAGTATACACCCACTAACGCTTGTCTGTATACATCAATTAATTGCTCATAGTTTCTTTCTGGAGAACCCAGCGCAGCCTGAGGTCTTCTCGAGCATCGGCACGTGCTCGTGGTGGGCTATTGAGACCATTACGTCTCTTGGCTACGGCGACATCGTGCCGATCACGACAGCAGGTCGGGTCTTCTCGTCCTTGCTGGCGCTTTGGGGGATCATCCTCTTCACTATCCCCGGCGCTGTGCTGGGCAGTGGCTTTGTCGAGGTCATGCTCAAGCAGCAGGAAGAGAGGAAAGAGTTGGCGATGGAGGAGTCCATCCGCATGTCGTTGACACGCGAGCTGCGTTCGTTCAGTTCCAGCAACCTGCTTCTTGGAGGTGCGGAGGGGTATACGCTCGAGTATTGGGACTCACTTTTCGTCGTATTGCTAACCTGATTGCTGGACTTTGGACTGTATACTTGACAGCTCATTACGACTCGCCCAAGACAGACGTAGGCTCGCCATCAGCTCGCCACTCATCCTTCTCCGTCCCGCAGTCATCGTTCTCCTTGCCGCAGTACTCGTCGTTCTCAGCACCGGCGCCTCCGATCGTGCGGCTGCAGGAGAAAGTGGACCAGCTAAGCGCCACGCAGGTTCGATTCGGTGCTTTCGCACGTTCACTCGGCCAAAAGCGCATGTTTCTCGCGGGTTGAACAGCTTGCTGACTATTCTTGTGCTTGCGTAGATCCAGATCCAAGAGCAGCTGAGTCGCCAGGACGCCCAGCTGCAGGCCATCGTGAAGCTCTTGCAGGCGTCGCTGGCTCGCTCGCCAGTGGAACAGGAGGCTGTACCAGTACCGCCGTTCAGCGCTATTACGCCTCCCGAATAGCCAGGTCCCTTCCACATGACGTCGAGCTGCTACGAAACCTTGGCAGTGTATGATAAACAATTCAAAAATGGCTACATTTGATGCGGCGTTTCGCGCCACTATGCGTTTCCCCCAGCAGAGTGACCTAGCAAACCGACATTTACCGGTATAGAATGGCGTATTTTAACCAATGAAAGTACCATAAATGTTAATTTCTTCAATTCTAGCGAATCACAGGGAATCCTGTCGCGGAAAAGACTCTCAGTTTGAAAGGCGAAGGAAACACAGGCAACATGCAGAGTATGCGCGTCCTGTAACACCGCAAGCTGCTGCGAGCAGCGTGTTGCGCCCTGTGCTGTTGAGAACGTGGGGCTGATGCGTCTTTGTCTATCCCTTGCTTGTAGATCCGCACGAAGAGAAGCAGAAGGTGGGGTCTTCGTTTCGTTTCAAACACACACGCATTCGCGCAAGTTTGGCATTGTACTGACCGACGCGCCATTTGCGGTGCAGGCTCTGCTCCAACGTATCACGGGCTCGGTAGCTCGGCTGCACGAGGTCTTGAAGGAGATCAATACGCAAATCGAGGTACGCGCGCCCTTGTCTCCTCCGTAATGCGGCCTGTTGTTAGTCTAGGAGGGGTTCGCTGTCATTCTGTCCAACGTCCAGGCGCTAACGATGGAGATGACTTCACGCGCGGTTGTGTTTGCGATTGATTGCGATTGTAGAAGAGTGACTCGTTCCGCGAAGACTTGGCGCTCACGTGCCAAGTGTGGAAGGGCTACGAGAGCCGTGTGCAATCGCACTGCGACACTGCCGCCTCCGCAGCAACGCAGCATCGGTAGAGTCGAGCGCAGGACTGCCAGGACCAGTCTGCTCACAATCCGGGGCTCACGCCATGAGCCAGCAGATGCTGGACCAGAATGTACTTGCCAATTGCTATTGTAGTCGCCGCTTGACACTGTTTCTGCGGTTTTGTGCGAGAGTTTCAATGTCAGCACTCACATTTGCTGCTTGCAGGGGCGGCTCCCGATCCTGAGAGGTGTTATTGTGCATCTGCCCTCGGGTCTTTCAAAAGACCGGCGATCAAGTCAAGCGGTGGTCAGTGAAGTATACCTGTCATGGCTTAGGTACTTCTTCGAAGTACGCCGTAAGTAAATGCCCAGGTCACTTGGAAATCCTCATTCGATGCACTTACCATACAGGCGGAAGACGAGTGTGTAGAGGTCTTTGTCGTTCATGGTGCAAACGTTCCACAGGTCGAGCATGAAATTTGTCCCGGAAGAAGAAAAGGGAGCAGAATTAGCGAACGCTCTGAGGTGCAGACGGCCAATTCGTGTAATATTCCACCGAAGGACCACGAGCAGGTGTTTGCTTTCCTGCGCAGGGAACGAGAACGTTGAAGGTAAGGGCGGTTGAAAGTTGCTCTCTGCTTCCGTCAGCTGACTCACCCAGGTCGCTGAACACGAGATCTGAGAAGGTGGTGTGTGGCAATCCGAAGTAGCGATGGAACTCGTCCAAATCAATGGAGTTTCTCCGGCTGCAGCCTCAAGAAGCACGCGGAGCAAACGGTCAATCCGTGTCGACAACTCTGCGAACTTACCATGTGAAAGAGCGATTGGCTCACTCGGCATCCATCTCAATGAAGAGGCGATAAAGGGGAAGACCTGTCATCCGCTTGTCGACTGAGAGCAGGTGCATGCAGGTAAATGGCACACGAGAGCGGATCAGCACATGAGACGTATCAAAGCTAATTATTCGGGTGCTTCGTTGTCTGCTTTCGGTAGTTCTTACGTGCTAGAGCCTCCATTGCTGCGGCGACAGCAGGGCTCTTCAATTCGCGCGCGTGCTGCTCTGGATCTGCAGCTCAAGTTTGCTGTCTCCACCTCCCGTCGGCACGTTGTTGTGTCGCCCGGATCTTCCTGTTGATGTGCTTTATCCGTCATATGCCGTTGGGGCTGCACCTTGATGGACATGGATCAGACGAAGCCCAGGCCGCCACCCAATTGCTGCGACGCTATAAATACTGTGGTGAATTCACGCCAAGTAGCACTATTTCTGGGCTCCACGAAGGACTCGGAGCTCTATCGGCTCGGACTCGCCACGTTTCGTTTCGCCGAATTGGAACAGTCCAATCCCGACCAAGCAGTCGGCGGCAGGTGCTCGATTCATTCCAAGTTCCTGCACGAAGCAACGGTTCGTGGAGCAGTCATGGCTCCCAACGCATTCGTGCACAATATTCACAGCATCATGCTCGCCGCCAAGCGAACAAAACAAGGAAACGCGGCCGCGCCGAGTGCCTTCCGCTCTGTGCTTATCGGAGCAAAAGAGCAAAGCGAGGATTTCCCGTCCAACGCCGTCAAGACGGCCATCTACACGCCCTACAACTTCCTGGCCAAAAACTTGTTCAAACAGTTCACCCGATTCTCCAATATCTACTTCCTGCTGATCACCGTGCTGCAGCTGCTCCCCGATGTGACGTCGTCCAACGGCGTGCCCACGATGATCGTCCCGCTGTGCTTCATCATCGTGGTGAGTGGAGTCCGAGACATCATGGAGGACACGCAACGCCACCAGGCAGACGCTGAGCAGAACCGAGCGCTGGTACGCAAGCTGAACTTCTCAGGCGAGCAGATGGGAGCCTTCCGCCCAGGAATGTGCGAAGAGCTCAAGGTGGGAGAGCTGGTTCGTGTCGAAGAGAACGACGAACTCCCAGCTGATCTAGCCCTCGTCGCCTCCAGCAGCGCCAACGGCCAGTGTTACGTCATGACCGCCAATCTGGATGGCGAGTCTTCGTTGAAGCCGCGGTTCGTGCATCCAGAGCTCTGCCAGCCGACGTACCGGGGTTGCTTCTCGAGCGACGGCCAGCAACTGACGGCTCTGGCCCCGACGCAACTACTTGGCGTTCGCCTTGAGTGCGAGCCGCCCAATCGCTGCATTGACAAGTTCAAGGGATCCCTCGTGCTCTCCGATGAGCGCATGACCAGTCTGGACATCTCGCATATCCTGCTGCGTGGTACACACCTCAAGGACACGGCGTGGGTCATCGGCGTCGTCATTTACACTGGCGACGACACGCGTGTGCGTCAGAACGCGTCGGAAACACCCATCAAGTCCAGTTGGCTCAACCATTTCATCAACCAGATCACCGTTTGGATCGTCATCGTGCAGATCGTGATCCTGATCATCGCTGTGATCGTCGAGAAACAGCTCGTGAGCTCCTCGAGCGTCCAACGGAACCCGTACATCCCCGACGACATCAAGAACGCGACATTCGTGGACTACGTGTGGCTCTTCCTGGCCTACATGCTGCTTTTCTCGAACTTTGTGCCCATTTCCCTGCAAGTCACGATCGATTTCACGCGGTATTTCCAGTCGCGAGTGATCGAACGCGACCCGGAGATGCGTTTGCCGCCAACGCGGCCTTCCGAGATGGGGGCGGCGCTCAAGATCGACAAGAAACATGCGGTTCTCGTCCAGTCATCTGAGCTGAACGAGGAGCTGGGGCTGGTCGAGCACGTCTTCACGGACAAGACGGGCACACTCACATGCAATCGGATGACGTTCCGCTCGTGCCACGTGGATGGCGACACGTTCGATTTCGACGAACAGAACGGGTCCCTGCTGGTCGTGGAGCAAGCACTGCACGCTTCGATCCTCGGCACAGCCGTTGGAGTCACTCCCGGTCGCAAGAACTCGATTGGACTCTCGTCGTTCCCGGTCAAGAGCACACCCATGTTGAGATTCTTGATGAATCTCGCCGTGAACAACTCCATCTGGCCGAGTGCAGCGTCCACATTGCCAAGTACTGACAAGTCCAGTACTTCCAGCAAAGCGACTGCCATGACGTATGCTGGTCCATCGCCTGATGAACGCGCGCTGGTCATCGCAGCCGCCCAAGCAGGTGTAGAGCTCCGGGAACGCGACAATACGCGGATTGTGGTGCGTGTGAACGGCCAGGATTCAGAGTTGGAGATCCTCCACGCGTTCGAGTTCACGAGCGACCGGAAGAAGAGCTCGATTCTATGTCGCGAGCCGTCGGGACGGATCATGCTTATGAGCAAAGGCGCCGACTCGGTGATCCTCCAGTCGCTGAGCGAGTCCACGAACAAGCCCAGCGCCGTGTTGCAAGCCAAGGAGCAGATGAAGGCGTACTCGGTTAACGGTCTACGGGTGCTCTGTGTGGCCGAACGGGAGGTGAGCGCCGACGAGTACCGCACGTGGACGTCGCGATACTCGACACTCAAACACAATTCCAGTCGAGGCGCCTCGGAGGAGGAGCTAGAGCAGGTGATTGGCGAGTTGGAGCGCCGTCTAGTGCTCGTGGGGGTGTCCGCGATCGAGGACAAGATCCAGCCAGGCGCTCCGGAGACACTGGAGACGTTCCGCGCGGCCGGCATCAAGGTCTGGATGCTGACGGGTGACCGCGCCGATACAGCGACCAACGTCGCGTTCGCTGTGCGGCTGTTGTCGAATGAGATGCGTTTGCTACGACTGTGTGAACACGACAGCAGATGGATGGAAGGATCCAAGCAGGAAGCAATCGACTTCTTGCAGGGAGAACTGCGTAACACTCGGGGCGGGGCGGGCGACGAGAGCGCCGTGACAATGGCGAGCAGTGGCCGGAGTGACCCGGCACTAGCGTTACTGATCGACGACGTGGTGGTGGAAGCCATCACGGGCTTCGGCATTGAGCAGGACTTCCTGGCGCTCTGCATGCAGTGTGAATCCGTGCTGTGCGCCCGAATAAGCCCCAAGCAGAAAGAGCTGATCGTGACTATGGTACGCAATTTCCAGCCCGACAAGGTGACGTTGGCGATCGGGGACGGCGCCAACGACGTGCCAATGATCCAAGGAGCGCACATCGGCGTGGGAATCGCCGGCGAGGAAGGTCATCAAGCCTCGGACGCCAGCGATTACTCACTGCCGGCTTTCCGGTATCTACAGCGCCTTGTGCTGGTACATGGACGAGCTATGAACCGCCGCATCGCAGTGCTCACGCTCTACGTTTTCTACAAGAACGTGCTGCTCGTGCTCCCGCAGTTCTTCTATGGTGCTTACTGTCTATACTCGGGGCAAAGTACCTACTTCGACACGCTGCTGCAGCTCTTCAACGTCGGCTTTACAGCGCTGCCGATCCTCGTCTTCTCAGTGGAAGACAGCGATATTTCTCCACGCACCGTGGTCAGCTACCCCAAGCTCTACCAAGACGGCTTTTGCCACGTCTTTCTCAACCGCAAACGCTTCGCCTACTGGATGCTCGAGGCCACGATCGCCTCGGCACTCATCACGTTGGTGCCGGCGCTGCTGCTGCCGTTGGCGCCGTGGTCCAGAACAGGCCGAGACAACGACCTCTGGGCGCTCGGCATGGCGCAGAACCTCGCGGTGGTCGTCCTTGCCAACGTGCGGCTGCTCATCGAGGCCACCAGCAGCTTCCGACCCCTGCTGGTGCTTACGACGGCCTCCGTACTGCTTTGGTGGGTCGCGACCTTCGCCGTGTCGTCCCTCATCGCGTTCGGCCGCGAATTCTACGGCATCCTGTACGTGGGGGCGATCACGCACGCGCTGCTGCTCACGCTATTCTGCTGCATCACGGGGCTAGCAGCGGCGTTCGTGCCCAAAGTCTGGCTCGTCTTCTTCGCGCCGCAGCCTCGTACCATTTGTCGCGAGCGCGACCACATGCTGATCGACATGCCCCACAAACGCAGCTTCGAGACTATTTTCCCAGTGGATCACGAGGAGGAGACCTGACTGCGCTAGCACTAGGGCTAACGCTGAGAGATGGGGACAGATAGACGCAGCTTTGGGGCCCAGGCCATGCCGGAAATACTCGCGAAAAGAAGAAAACGACCCAAAGTCGGTTGGTCAAACGTCGAAACGACTCATGACGTGAAACGGATTGCACGTTGCGCTCTCGAGCTCGAAGGCGGCGGCGGTGGAGTGGGAAGAAGTGACTTGGCGCCTGCCACCTCATGACGAACGGGGTGGAGCGCCATGGATCCAAACGCTGCAGTCCGAGTCCTCGACTCCAGCGCCACGGGACCAGAGAGTGCCGCCGCACACCATGCGAGGTTGATTCTGCCGCGGTTCGACGCCGTCACGGCAAAAAAAACTTCATTCAAGACTTCGCAGGTCGCCCCGATGCCTGGGGACGTCGAGCTGCAACAGAAGCCACAGCTACCCCAGCGTCTCGATGCACCCGCCAAGCCGCTACCCTTCCTTGGAACCACAGAGCGGGAGATCAGACGCGGATCCGTCCACGGCGGCATCCCAGCATCCAACCCCATGCCGAGGCTAGGCTCCGTGGGTCGGATATCATCCACGTCGTCCACGATGAATCCTCGAAGAGAATCCACGTGGCGACAGTCCCAGGGAGAGGCGAAAGGGCCTCCGCCCTTGCGCAAGCAGCGATCGGCGTTGGCCATCCTCACGACAGAGCCAACCCCGTTAATGCGCCTCCATATCTGGCTGGCGCAGTCCTTTGGGTGGTATTCACGCTACATGTGGGTGCCACCACTGCTGGACCCACGCAGCAATGGCAAGCTCACGTGGGACTTGCTCATCATGTTCATCGTGCTCTACAGCGCCGTCATGGTGCCCATGCAGATAGGTTTCCCCGAGATCCAGCTGGGCGTCGCAGCCCAGTCCATCTCGCTGGCCTCCGACATACTCTTTCTACTGGACGTGGTCCAGAACTTCTTCGTGGGCTTCTACACCGGCGACGACGACAACATGGTGCGGGACCGTAAGCTCGTCGCCAAGCGCTACTTGACCTCGTGGTTTCTCCCGGATGTGCTCGCCATGCTTCCCGTCGACTACTTCCTCGTCCAGGAAAGCGCCGCCGACAGTAACTCCGGCAGTGGCGGCAGCATCATCTCGAACAATGCGTCGGTCATGTCACTGCGTCTCACGCGACTCACACGACTGCTACGGGTGACGAAGCTGGCGCGGCTCATCAAGCTGCGACATCTGGCCATGAAGGTGGAGGACGCGCTGGATCTGGACGCCGTGTTGTCGCGACTCACGCGGCTCATCGGCCAGGTTCTGCTCGTGACGCATGTCCTCTCATGCTTCTGGCATCTCATCGGCTTCACCACCGAAGACGAAGGCCGCACGTGGATCATCGACGCCGGGCTGAAAGACGAGGGCGTCGCCGTGAGGTACCTGTACAGCTTCTATTGGGTCGTGGCAACGATCTGTGGCGTGGGCTATGGCGACATCCACGCCACCAACACGGGGGAGCGGCTCTTCTCGATGATTACAGCGATCGTGGGCGCCAGCGGCTTCGGCATCATCATCGGCAACCTCACCAAGATCCTGGAGAACTGGCATCGCGAAGCCACGACCCGCGCGCGGAAGCTGAGCATGGTGCAGGCGTTCGTGCGCAAGAAGCGGCTGCCCCGAGCGCTCAAGGTGCGGCTCATGCGCTACTTCCGCCACTACATCGCCAAGACCAGCGCCTTCGACGAGCGCGAGCTGCTGTGCGAGTTCTCGCTCTCACTACGCGGCGAGATCCTGCACGAGACGTACAAGCACACGTTCTTCCTCATCCCGGCCTTCAAGCGACTCAGCGCGCAGTTCGTGCTTGACATGGCCATGTTCATCAAGCCGCTCATCGTCGTCAAGGGCGACGTGCTCGCTCGAGAGGGCGGCATGGGCACCGAGATGTTCATTTTAAACACGGGTATCATCGAGATCCGCCGCACGCCGCAGGAGAGCCCGGACTGGATCGTCGTGCTAGAGGTGCTCACGGAGAGCGCCGTGTTCGGCGAGGCGGCGCTATTGCACTACGCACCGCACGCCAATTCGTACACGGCCAAGGCCACGAGCGACCTCTTCACGCTGCCCAAGGAGGACTTCGACCGCCTCATCGAGGAGTTCCCGGACGCGGAGCACGCGCTGCTGAGTTACCACGAAGAGCGCTGCAATTTGTACGACTGCGTCTTCGAGCAAACGCTGGCCCGCTACCGCGTCTTCATGATCTCGCGCAACAGCGACCCTGTGTCTGTGCTGGTGGGACTCGAGAACTTGTACCCGACGCTCACGGTGCTGCTCGACGGCGTGCTGAAAAGCTACCGGTCCGTGCCCTTGCCGGTTCTTCAAGCGCTTGACCTCGACCTGTCCATGGGCGTGTCCGTCTTCAACTCGTCCACGGAGAAGAACAACATGATCGCGCTACTGTCCCAGCAATCCCAGGCGACCACGCTCTTCCGGTCGCTCTGGCAGCGCGTCAAGTGGAGTATACTCACGCCCATCAACCCACTCCACGGCGGCAAATTTGCCTGGGACGTCTTCACGTCGGCGCTTCTGGTCTATTGCGCCGTGGCCATCCCGTACGAAGCTGCGTTCCTCGAGGAGAACGTCACGCTGAGTCCAGAGATGGATGTCGTGGTTGAGACCGTCTTCGCGGTGGACATCTTGGTGAATCTACGCACTGCCGTGACGCCCGTAGAGGGCTCGGGGCGACGCACGATGTGGCGCGAGTACCTGTGGGGCTGGTTCTTCATGGATTTGCTGTCGGCGCTGCCGATCTCATCGCTCGTCGCGCTGACAATGGAGTCCGTGCAGGATTCATACTCTAGTTCCGGGTCGTGGCTGCTGGTGCATTCGCTGCGGCTGCTGAAGCTCTCACGCGTGTTCAAGTTCCTGCATTCGCTCCAGCGGGAAGACAGTTCGACGGCGCTGGGGGTGGCCATCTCCACACACCACACGTCCGCGCGGGTAGTGCGACTCGTCTTCCGCGTGAGCTTCATCGCGCATTCGCTGGCCTGCGGCTTCTTCTTAGTGGCGCGGATCTCGCGGGAAGCCCAGGGAGATCTGTACGTGGCGGACACCTTCCCTGCTGGACACAATTCGCACGGGGACATGTACGTCTACTTCCTCTACTGGGCCGTGACCACCATGACCACGGTGGGCTACGGCGACACCCAGCCCAAGAACGTCGCCGAGGTCGCGTACATCTCCTGCGGGGTTCTCGTCGGGGCCGCCACTTTCTCCTACGTCGTGGGCACGCTCTCCATCATTGTAGAGGAGCTCAACGAGGCCTCTGAGACCTTCCGCGCTCGCATGGATCACCTCAAAGCCTATCTGCACGAACGCGCGATCCCCCTGCCGCTGGCGTCGCGACTGCGTCGATACTACGAGTACTACTTACTGCAGCGCGACGACGAGAACGAGGAGACCATCCTGGCCGCGCTGTCCGACGACCTACGCAGCCAACTGGTGCTGCACTTGAACCGCGACGTGGTGAGCAAGATCTCCTTCTTCGCCACGCAGGACGACACGTGTGTGAGCTACCTCATGGGCATCCTGGACCCGGAGTTCTGCACGCCGGGCGAGTACGTGTTCAAGGAAGGCCAGGTGGGGCGCCACATGTACTTCCTCGTGAAGGGCGTGGCCGAAGTGCTGTTCAAGG
>MBAC02005431.1:0-46661 GCA_001712635.2 Nothophytophthora sp. Chile5
CCTACTGCTTGACGCTGTTCAGCTCGAAACCCACGGCGGTGGTGCCCGTCTCGGACACGTCGTCGCTGCCTGTGTGCTGCGTCTGCCAACGCGCGTTGTCGGGCACGTTCCGCACCTTCACGCACGAACAGGACGGCCAGATGAAGGTGGATCGCGTGTGTCAAGGCGCCTGTGTGGACGCCTATCGCGAGCGCAACACCCCGGTTTGTGTGGACTGCCACCAGCGGATCGAAGTGGTGGAAGGACGCTTCTCCGGCCGCATGTTCTCGCTGCCGGACGGTTCCAGTGTCCACGCCGAGTGCATCGACGCGTATCAGATCCGCACGTCGGAGAAGTGCATCCATTGCGGCCACGCGATCGCTGCCATCCCCGGCCGCTTCGATGGGAAGTACTACCAGGTCGGAGGCGGCAAGTGTCACGGCGAGTGTATGGAAGCCTATCAGCTGAGTACCGCCCAGCACTGTGTGCATTGCGGCGAGCCAGTGATGAAGATCGCTGGCCGCTTCGACGGCCGCTTCTACAAGATCGAAGGCGACCAGCTCGTGCACTTTGAGTGCTGGGGCCAGTACCAGGCGGCGGCGGCGCCCAAGTGCGTTCACTGTCAGCAGCCGATCCTGCAGATCCCTGGCCGCTTCGACGGCCGCTTCTACGACCTGGCCAGCGGCGCCGGAAAGGTCCACTTCGAGTGCTGGGAGGGCTACCAGACACTGGCCAACGCCCCCAAGTAAGCGTTCGTCCTGCTCAATGAGTAGGCAGCAAACTCAATCACCTTTCCAGCGATTTTCGGCTTCTTCGAGCAGTGTTAGAAGTCCCGGAAGCGGTCCGAGCCGTCCGCAATAACAAACCAATATATACACCACGCATCTGACCTGCTTGCCACTCTGCCAGCGTCGCTTGCGTCCTCTCTTAGCGTCGCGGTCCAGCGGCATTGGACAGCTGAGGCGGAGCGTTAGCACCGTCCAGCGACGACACGTTGGCCAGCCAGCGGATGAGCAATTGGGCCAGGAACTGCGGCAGACGGCGGCGGCGGACGAAGTGCCACACGCGCAAGGCCACGAGCACGACCAGCGCCGCTCGGAACGAGCGATTGCGCACCCAACGCTGCACGATGCGCAGCACTTGGCGCACTCGGGACTCCGCCGCCAGCAGCACCGAGCTCTCGGCCAGTGCGATCAGCTCCTGCTGACGCACCGTGAGCCGCTGCAGCTCCGTGGTCTGCTGCTCCACGTCGCCCTCCAAGTTCTGGACCAGCGACGTGAGACTGCTGCGCATCTGATCCACCTGCTCGATCTGCTGGGTGAACATGGCGCGGTTCTCGCGGGTAAAGTGCAGCAGATGCGCCTCCAGCTCCTCGCGTTTCTTGGAT
This sequence comes from Nothophytophthora sp. Chile5, assembly GCA_001712635.2. NCBI lineage: Eukaryota > Oomycota > Peronosporomycetes > Peronosporales > Peronosporaceae > Nothophytophthora > Nothophytophthora sp. Chile5. The sequence goes on from MBAC02005431.1 coordinate 1,367, forward strand.
TCGTCCTCCACGCGGTCCTGCAGCTCCCCCAGCTCGTCGTAGATGCGCGGCAAGCGCTCAAACATGCTGGCGGCCTTCTTGCCCTGGTGGCTCGAGGTCGAAGAGCCTCCGGACGCTGCGTGGCCTCCGGCGACGGCGTCGCCTGCCCCCAGCGAGCTGGAGCCGCTCCGAGGGTCCGTGGCGCTCCGCAGGTTGGCGCTGCGACGCCAGTCGTCCACGAGGTTGTCCAGCGCCGTCGTGTAGCGCTTCATGGCCTCCTGCCGTGTCATGTTGCCCAGGTTCCGCCATTTCTCCCTGCGACGTGTGACGAGTTTGCCAGAATATCAGTTAACAGGAATGAGTTAGATAACTGGTTTTGCCTTCGCACAGAATGGGAATTAACGTGGCGGACTTACCACTTGGAGATCTCCAGCTTGCTCCGCCCTGAAGGTGGCGTTGTGGCCGAGCATGGACCCACTGTGGCCTGCTGGTAGTACGCGTAGAAGTCCTTCTTGGGCGTCGAGTTCTCCTGCGTCAAGATGCGGTGCGGACCTGTGCGAGTCGCCATTTCAGTTCATAACCGACATCACAACACGTTATGGTCGGTTCTTCAACACAAACGTGATCAAAAAATAAAACCTCGCGTAACCCCAAGGGTAACCTCGGATTCAAACCTTGATAGGACTCGACGAACAGTACCGCTCCGGCAAATTCCGTTTCTAGTTGGGCACACGATTCGCAAGCCGAAGAGTGCGCGGTGGCATGCGAAGAAGACGACGACAGCGAGCGCGTGTCCGCGCCGTCGACGTCGTCCGCGTCATCCACGTCCAGTGTCTGCGACGTGGACAGTGACGCGGCCGCGGAGAGCAGTCGCGCGCGTACGGCCTGAGCGCCCGTGGCTTGGGATACGACGGAGCTGAAGAGCGACGAAGACGGCGGCGCCAGCGACGGCATCGTGGTGGAGGAAGCGCTGACCTTGCAGGTCAGTTATGGACTGGCTTGGCTGGCCTCTGATCGATCCCACGTGAGGAAAAGAACGAACGTGAGCCGTCTGCTCTTGTTCAATCGGCCACGCCGGCGACGTCAACGTCAACACTGGCATCGCCTGCTTTATGGTTCCGTAACGATCCTGAGAGGGTATGCTGTTTCTCAGGAGCTACCGAACCCAATATAAGCGGGTGACGAACCCAACGTAACGCAAGGGGCGGAAATCGTATGACGACCGCAGAGGAAGAGGTATCAGAACCCAAACCAAGGGAGGGCGAGGTGCCCAAGGTTACAGGCCATGACTAACGGCTCTGGAATCAGATTTAAGAGTATCGTAGGGTCCACTATTGTGAGGAGTGAATCCTAGTAAAACCAGAAATGGCCCATCTCGCTCGCTCGGTGAGTCTCAGTTAGTAAAGTGTCGCCAAGAAGAGAAGCAAGACCAACCCGAAGGAAAGGCCAAGAATGGTGTCCACGTCGCTGGTCGTGTCGGCCGTGGTGCTGCTGTTCAGCGCGCTGCTGATGCTCGGCGACCACGCGGACCTGCCGCGCTACGAGGAGCTCAAGCGCGAGTTCGCGGCGACTGACGAGCATCTCGGCTACGATCTCTCGGACTTGAAGGCCCCCGTGCTGTACGGCAAGCCGCTGCAGGTACAGCGCAAGTGTTGATCGCATCTCCTCGACGGATGGCTCCTAATGATTGCACCCTTGTTGTTCGTGAAGGCACTGGCGTATATCGCGCGTCTGCCAGTGATTAACCGCATCTTTTGCAACCAGTTGGCCAAAGACAACAAGATCCTCGAAGTCCGCAAGTACGTGTCCGCTTCCCGCTTCTTCCCGCATGCGCCATCGCTCTCTTCGGTCTGTGAGCTAACGCAAGTGGCTGTGTTGGTAGATTCGCGACCTCCATCCCAGACTTGCCGCTGTATTACCCGTACATGGAGCCCAAGGCGAGCAACTTTCCGGCGACTGACGACCAGGAGCCGCTTTCACTCGAAGCGTTCAGCACGAAGGGCGTTCGCACTGTCGAGTCCATCAACGACGACGCCACGTTCAAGCACTGGAGCATTGGCGACTACACGTCGCGTTATGCGTCGGGCGAGCTCTCGCCCGTTCAAGTGGCCAAAGCGGTGCTTGCCGCCGTGAAACGCAATGAACAGAGCGAGTTCCCGCTGAATCTCTTCATCGAGAAGCACGACGACGAGATCTTGGCGCAGGCCAAGGCTTCCGCTGATCGCTACGCGCGTGGAGAGCCGCTGGGTGTGCTGGACGGCGTACCGGTGGCCATCAAGGACGAAGTGCACATCAAAGGCCACCGCATGTTCACAGGCACGTCGTTCCTCGGCTACGAGGAGGACGTGGCCATCGAAGACGACCCTCCTGTTGCCAGAATGCGGGCGGCGGGAGCGATCATCCTCGGGACGACCAACATGCATGAGATCGGCTCGAGCGTCACGGGCTACAACATGCACTACGGCACGGTGCGCAACCCGTACAACCCGAAGTGTTACACCGGCGGGTCTTCCAGTGGCTCTGCTGCCGCGGTCGCGTCCGGTCTGGTGCCGTTAGCCTTGGGGTTGGATGGCGGAGGCTCCATCCGTATCCCTTCGTCGCTGTGTGGAGTCGTGGGCATCAAGCCAACGTTCCAACGGGTGCCGCCCGCGGCCGCAGACTGTCCGTCGGTCGCTCACGTTGGTCCGATCGCTGGTTCTGTTCGTGACGCGGCTATTGGCTATGCAATTATGAGTGGCGGTGACGAAGCAAGCTTCCCACGCGGCATGACGCAGCCACCAGTGGATCTGCACTCATTCGAGGACACGGCCAGTCTGAAAGGTGTGCGGATCGGCTTCTTCAGCGACTACACGAACCACTCAACCCCCGAGATCGCTGCAGCTATCAGTGACGCGTTGAAGGCACTTGAAGCTCGAGGTGCCGAGCTCGTGGAGACGCCGCTGCACCATTTGACGGCCATCCACATCGCCCACAGCATCACCATCTCTTCCGAGTTTGCGCAGAACCTGGACCAGTATTACAGCCGCTTCGACGAGATGTCCCCCGAAGCGCAGCTCATCTTAACGTTCGGTCGCAGCTTCTCGGCCATGGACTTCCTGGCGGCGCAGCGGGTTCGCGCCTTCGCGCTGCGACAGTTCCAGGAGCAGGTGCTGAGCAAAGTGGACGCGTTTGTGACGCCCTCCACGGGAATCGCCGCGCCCGAGATCCCCCTTGAAGCCTTCGAGGCCGGGGAGCTCAACTCGTACCAGCTCGGAGCCATTTTCCGCTTCAGCGTGTACGGCAACCTCATTGGCGTGCCGGGCATGGCTGTGCCCATCGGCTACGACTCCCGCGGACTGCCCTTGTCTATCCAGTTCCAGACCGGCCACTGGCAGGAGGACATGATGCTGCGTTTGGCGCACGCCACGGAGGACATGTACGCGTCCACGCAGAAGCAGCCGCAGGTCTACTTCTCCATCATCGACGACGCCGCCAAGCAGTCGAGCGATTGAGCGGTTAGCACCACCCAAAAACGCCCTGGCTGAGCAAATTTGCTCTGCGGCTTGTTTGCTGGAGTCCTGTGTACGTGTAGGCGGGTCAAGTTTGTCAGAGGGATAAAGCTAGATAACCCACCGGAGGAGCCCCAAGAAGCTCAGAACGTACTTCGAGTGACGGATTTGTATGGCAGTGATGGACCAAACCTGTGTGTTGTTTCTCGATCCTCTGATGTGGAGGACAGCGCTGTTCTTCAGAAGATTCTTGACAGGCCGAGGATACGGCCAGCTTGCTGGATCAAGACCAGGACTCCATCCATGATCACTTCCGGAGAAACCAGTCATGATGAGCCCGCTGAACTCACGCCGCGACGATCCACTACAGATTGACGCTAGTATCCGGATTCAGTGCTTGATACTTGGAGAGTGGCGAAACGAGAAGAAGCTGCAGAGGTTTTGGACCTGGAAGCAACCCTGGGGTGACCATCGAGTGCAGCGGTGGCTTAATGGATTGAGTACTGCACATCGTGGCTGCTCTTCGGTGGCCGATTGGGTCGTGAGGCTGATAGACACGTCCTCCAGATTGCCGATTCGCTCGACTAGCTATGTCGAACGTTGCTCATGGCACGGTACGTGACTCTATCTTGACCGAGGTACTCTCTTCGTACTCGAGGACCATCGGAGCGCTCGCCACAACTGGAGGAGGCGGTGGCGTCGGTATCGCTGTTGGCAACTCCACTTGATTCCGCTGGAAGAACTCGGCAAACAGCGCGTTGCACTGTTCCGAGTACTCGAACTCCTGGACAAACGGCCGCATCCACTTGGACAGGGACTTCGCATGTCTATTAGATCGATGCCTCGAGTCCAACAGCACGACCGCTCCGTAGTCCCGACGATGTCGAATGCATCGTCCCAGAGCCTGGTTGAGCGCGCGGAACGCTTGCAGTTTGTACCAGAGCGAGCCGTTCACGAGTTTTGAGTTCGTGCGGCTCTTCTTGTCCTGGTACTCACGTTTCAGCAAGACGTGGAGGTCCATGAAACTCGGGAACGGGATCCCAACGGCCAGCACCGCGCGCGCGTTGGCATCCGAGAAGTCAATGCCTTCACTGACTTTCCCGCGATACACAGCGAGGAAGATCGCCCCTGTCTTCCTCGGTTCTGCGGAGGTGTCACTGCCATTGCTGTTCCATCCACTCGGGTCGTCGTGGGCTGCTGTATACCTGGCGATAGTGGTTTTGTACTCGTCCAGCAACGCATCGAACTCCTTGCCTCCCACTCGTGGCTCACTGAACATCGTCTTGTGCTCCTGTAGCTGCGTCCAGATGTCCGTCCGCTTCCAGCGGTTCTTCAGCAACGTCATCAATGCGTAGGACGGGAAGAACATGAGGATTCCGCCAGGTATCACCTGTGCGTATTGCAGCAGCAAGTCTCCCATGGCGTCTTGATACTGGAAGTTCTGCTGGTTCTTGTACGTGGAAAGCAGATCCACGCGTCTTGGGCCGTTCATGATGGCGCTGATGAACACTTGTTTCCGCATATCCACGACGTGGTTGGCCTCCAAACGAATGGGGAAGTCCACACCTAGTTCTCCGGCGAATGAGTCCATGGGACTCAGTGTACCCGACGCCAGGATCACACTATGCGCTTGCCGAGCGACATCTGCGAAGGCCACGGCCGCACTTAAGCACCAGATGCACAGCTTGGTGTCGACCTCACGCTCCTCCGTGCGCTGCATCTTCTTGGTGATCAGCAGCTTGAAGTCGTCGGCGTTCTTGAAGTTGTCGTCGCACATGTAGCTGGAGACGGACACAAGTCGTTGTGCTGTGTTCAAGGCCGTGGCGCTCAGTAGAATCTTCTTGGCGCCTCCTTGGATGGACATCGTCCGTTGCTCATTCTGTGCGATCTCCTCCAAATCAGTAGCGGACACGCTCATAAGTCGGCACTCGTCCAGCATTACCAAAGCGTCTTGAGTGCTCCACACCATGTGGCATTCTTCGTCGTCGGGGTCTTCTGGCTCTCGCACGAGCTCCGCGTTCGTGTTGAACCACGTTTTGACTTCGTCCAGCATGCGGCGGATCGCGTTGTAGCTCTTGGGCGCCACCGCGTTCCCGTGCCAAATCACGTCGTCGAACGACTTGATGGCAGCAGCCAGCATGCTGTCCGTCAGCTCGAGACTCGCGCCGGAACGACACGTGTCCTCGACATTGTGGGCCTCGTCCAGCACCACGATAGCGTCGTTCAAATTGATCCCCACAGCCGCACGAATAGACGCGTCCAGCACGTAATTGTACGGGCAGAACACGATGTGTGCGAGCTCAAGCGTGCTCTTGGCGAAGTAATACGCGCATTCGCTTTCGCTTGAGGCCAGCGCCGTGATGTCCTCGATGTCCCAGACTGTCGGCGCCTTTTGGCGCAAGCGGCTGAAGCTCGTCTGACTGTACGGACAACCCTCGGCTTTGTCTTCAGTCTTCACGCTGTTAAGCTCCGTCTTGATGCCGCCGTTCTCCCTCTCTTCTTGCTCGTCCTTCCGTCTACGCAACTCCTGACAGCGCTCGTTCACTTCGCTGGGCACGTCGTTCACCATTATATTCACACATAACAGTCGTTTAGAGCCCAGTACACACGTCACCAACGTCGCGTCATTCGATGGAGGCAGCGGAAACTCGGGCGACAGCATGTAGGACGCAGGACAGCCCTTGAGCTCCTTCACAACCTGCGCCAACTGCGAGTGCGTGCGCGAGCAAAAGAAGATGCACGGCGGCTTCACGCGCGGGGCCTTCTCCAGCAGCGCAGCCGCGGCCGCCAGAGGCGCTGGCGAGCTCACAGACCCTGCGGTGGCGCCATCTTCGCGCTTAAATCGTTTGAAACTTCGCTCTAAAAGCGCCAACGCGTCATCGTCCCACTCCGTCGGCGGCTCCGGCTGTGACGCCCCAGCACTGGCTAGCGCAACTGCAGCCGCGGCTTTGGCCCTGGCCTGATCCTGCTGCCGCTGTTGCTGCTCCACCACCATCTCCCGCACGCGCTGCCGCTGAAAGGTGAGGCACGAGCAAAGCAGCGCCAGCGTCTTGCCCGAACCGGTTGGGGACTCGACGAGCGCATGTTGTCGCCGCTTGAGCGCAGCCAACGTGCTGCTCATGACCGCCAACTGCGCCGGGAAGGGCGACTTGCCCGCCGGGAAGGCCACGCGGTGACCCATGATCAACACCGATGTCTCCCCCGCCACTGGCGGCGGTGGCGGCGCGCCATTGAGCTCCATCTACGAGGTGAAGAATGAATGTCAATTGACAAAGTGAAAGGTGTGAATTTGAACTTGCAGTTTGTATGGACAACGACAACATTTCGGTGAACGAGCACGACAATTACAGAACGCTTCAACCTGGAGTTCCCCGCTTCCAGCCACGCATCTACCGTTATGCCGCTCTCTCTAGCCTTTGCTACGATAAGTGCTTGCTGAAAATGGGGGCGAAGCCGGAAACTGACGGGACGCCTTTAGCAACCCGCCGAGAGCAGCGAGCGTGCTGCTCTGCTAGTAGTGACTAAGCTGACGTTGCGGCTTGCCCGTGCCAAAGAGCATCTACACGTCCAAGCTACGGCAGCACACAACTAAATGACTCAAGGTCTGGCAAGCACTTGCATTCTCATTTATCGCTAATGGCTGCGTCTTGTGTGAGTGCAGCGGAGCCCAAAGCAAGCGACCTTCATCTCTAATCTTGGTCTACAACCGAAAACGATGCACACCCGCACAAATGAACAACCACACGTCAGTAAAAGATCTCCGAACCGCTCGAGGGACGCCGCTTTCTCCGGCTTACGCGCTCGTAGCGGATCGTTGATGTATTGCTTGCGCGTCTTGGAGAAATCCTGGCCGAACGACTTGTCCGCCGCCTTCGTGAGTCTATTTCTTGCCAGGCTTCGTAGGGCCTACGCGTCATCGAGCAGCACAACAAGGAGAACCAGTCGATCACATGTGAGCTCTCGCTCAATCCAAGTGTCCGACATCGCCTCCACACCCAAGAAAGAAATACCTCACGTCTCTTTTTCACGGGTTTGGTGCGGTTGCGCTGCATGATGACGATGGGGAGGATCCCCACGGCCAGCACAGCGATCAGTCCCACCCAATTCATCAGCGAGTCGTCCACGCCGTCGCGGGCGAAGCGAGCCGCCTCGTCAAAGTTCCTGTAGGTTGTAAACCCCTTCAATCAGTGACCAGAACGCCACAGCCCCGTCCTAGCCGAACCAAGATCACGTACTTGAAGCCTTGTTCGTCTGCGATTCCGTACACGTCGTACTTCTCGCGGCGCTCTGGGTCTGACAACACGCGGTAGGCTGTCCTTCCAATCCCAGGTAGAGAGTTAGATGTCCATTTCCATTTACCAGACAGATAGGATGAAGAAAGAGGCCACCACGTACCGTTGGTGATCTTGACGAACTCCTCCTTCATGGCCTCGCGCGTCTCAGGCGTCTGCTTGTCCGGGTGGTACTTGAGCGACAGCTTGCGGTAGCTGCACACAGGAATCCGCCATCATTCACTTTTAGATCGGGGAACATGATCGAGGTTTGAAAGGCAGATGGGAGGGACGGAGACGCACGCGCGCTTCATCTGCGAGGCTGAGACCGAGGACGAGACGCCCAGCAGCTCGTAAAGGTCCTGGCCCAGCACCGCTGCGGCCCATAGGAGCACGCAGAGCGTGCCCAACAGCACGCGCTTCCCCATCATCGTGCGCTGGATACGAGCCAAACGATCAAATTGAGTTGAGGGTGCCACACGCGGCACTCGCACCGAAAATAAGAGTTTCAACCAATTATCACGCGTTTCTGCATATTTTAGCCAATCGATGAACAGAACGCTCTTTTGGGTTACTCGCTGACGCGAATGACCTCCTCGGGCGTCACGACCATATCCAGCATGCGATCGTGCGGCGAGAGCGGCACTTGGTCCACCAGCTGCGGCGTCAGGCACAGCCCCTGCATGGGATCCACATCATTATCATATCAATCCCCGTACTGCCAGTAGACCCAGCCGTATTGGTATTGGCAGAGCACGTACGACAGTGATCGGAGGCGGCCGCTGGATGGCAGCGTAGTGTTCCGAGAGGCGTCGAAGGAACGAGTCTGCAGCATGACACCGCAGTAACAGCGAACCAAGTCAGTCAGTTTCAACACAATCCTCCTCCCTCCCATCTATCTTGATATTACCGCACCGTAGTAGCCTTTCCCGTGACCGAGACGTCCACCAGCGCGGTCGAAGGCCACGCCTGGCAGCAGAACGAGCTCCAAGTCGCCGCTGTCCACGGCGTCATCCCGCAGCTCTCCATTCATCGTCGTTGTCGGTGGATCTGGTATCTGCCATTTGTCCTGAATCACCCATTCCAGTCATCAACCCCTCGGATCAGATGACGTTTGCGTCCTCTATTATACCCTGTGATACAGCCGCGGACGTACCTTGGGGAAGGCCTGAATATCCGCCAGCGACAGCGCATGCAGCATCCGCAGGTCCTCCGCTCCTCTACCCGTAATCTTAGGCACGTACACCTTCTTGTTTGCCGCGAACGCCGCCTCTAGCAGCCCGCCAGTGGCCGCCTCCTTGGGCATCTCCAGGTATACGCTCAGTCCTTTGGCCCGCGCGAATTCGGGCAGACCACACACCCGCTCGGCCAGACGCTGGCTCTGCGCGGCCACCTCCGCGTCCGGCAGCGTCTTGAGCGCGGCCGCGAGGCGCCGACGCATCTCCTTCTTCACGGGCGCGGCCATGTCGCCGCTACTGCTCGAGCCTTCGAGGCTGCTGCTCGTCTCCATCAACAACCCAACCCAACCCAGCCCAAACTCAAGTGCCGTGTTGGGGAATCCCGCGTCACGACAAGTGTTGAAAAGACCGGTATCTTGCGGTAGTATACGGTATGCCGGATACATGTGGTTCTGATCTGGAGACCGAGGTCAGACGAAGCGGTGAAACGAAACGGTATACGTATAAAACATTATACCATCCTGCTCTCCCGCGCCGGAAAATATGGACCCAAAATAAGAAAAGATCATTTCGCCCATCCTTTTTTCTTCCATCGGAATCGGAAGGCAGACGCCGGGTAACGAACGGCAAGTTCGCATAACCCAAGAAGCCGAGAAGCTCCGAGTCGACGTGCTCTCGGCCTTCCCAACCTTCCTAGTGGCCGGCACAGGCCATCAAGCCATGCAGCGACTGGAGAGGACGCTGTCCTCAGCCTCCGCCTTGGGCGATGACGTCAACAGCGCTCTGATGGACGTAGACTCGGCGCCGTGCTCATGTACGTTTCATGCTGCCATTATGCGAGAAAGGCGCGGGTTTTCGATGATAGCTGGCGTTCCAGCGACTCCCAAACGGGAAGAGCGAGCTGGATCGACGTGTAGAACGCTTGCGCTTGCTGTGATCTGGTTGTGATGGAGAATTGACGTGTTTTCGGACCGTTTTTCGCCTGCTGGTAGTGGTTTCCCGCGGCTCGGAGTGCTACGATCTGGATCTGGACGAAGAGGAGGCGCTGCGCAAAGCGGCGCGCGCGGGAATTCTGCTCCTAGAGGCCAACCGCGAGCTGCAGGAGGAGGCAGCGGCTCTACGTGAGCAGGTGGCGGTGCTGGAGAGCGAGCGGCCGCAGATGCGAGCCGAGCTGACGGCTCGTGCGGATGAACTCGCCAGTCTGAAGGAGGACCGGAAGCGCTGTTTGGTGGAGAACAACGCACTTTGCAACGAACTGAAGGCCAAGTCGGCGCTGGTGACGGATCTGTTGGAGCGTGAGGACCGACTGCAGCAGCAGGCGACCGACGCCGAGGCCTCCAAGCAGCTGGCCGAGTACCAACTGGACGTTTTCCGGGCTGAACAGGCCGAGCAGCAGCGTCTCGAAGCTGCGAAGGCTGAAGCCGCAGATAAACAGCGCTATGCAGTGGCCAACCCAGCAGCTACTTACGACTCAAACCAAGCCAGTGCGTTCACGTTCACGGACTACGAGGAGCTCCAGCATCGCCTGCAATCCACGGCAGACGAGAGTGAAGGACGCGCTCTGGAGATCAAGAGCCTGCGGAAAGAAGGCGACGCATTGCGTCGTAAAGCGGTGAAGCTCACGGAGTGTGTGGCCCACATCGAACGGCTGGAACGACGCAACGAGAAGCTGCAAAGCGCCAACGAGACGCTCAGGGAGGAGCGGATGGAGGAACGCGCCGTGCTGGACAGTCTCCGCTCTATGAACTTGGTGTACAAGAAGATCGCCGAGTCTCGACCGTTTGCCGCGGACTGCACTTGCGCTCAACACCCGGAAGAAGCGGATCCGACGGCGCTAGGTGTCACTGTCCGTGATGTTCTTATCGAGGCCAATATGAAGCTGGAAGCTGAGCTGCGTGAGCTGCGAACGGCCCTGAATCTCCCTGGGATTAGTGCCCAGGACGCTGGAGAGGAGGCACTCGAGCAGGCACTAAAGCGGGTGGGCAGTAACAGCAGCAACGGGTCCGAGGCTTCGGATACTGCGAGCAGCAGTGGCGGCGATACGTTGGCCGAGATCGCTCAAGAGAAACTGATCCGGAAGGTGCAGGGCCTGACGGAGAAGCTCAGCTTATCGCGGGATATGCTACGCCACACGAAAGTGCAATGGTGTGCCGCGGTGGCCTCGCAGAAGGCGCTGGAAGAGTGCAACGAGTCGTCGCAAGAGGAGATCACGCGGTTGACTCACCAACTGGACTCTTACATTGCCGCATTGGCCTCATTCGAGGAGGACGCTGGCGCCCCGGAGCGTAAAAGACGCGATTTGTTGCACAGTGAGGACAGCAGCAAGTGGACGGAGGAGACGGCGCCGTATCCGGCGCCACCCGGCGACTTGAACTCCCCACTGATCAAGTGTCTGCTGGACCATTGGACCACGGACAAGTCCAAGGTCATGCAGCTCTCGGATTGGCTGCACAACTCGATCCGAGGCACAGGCCGAGCCACACCCTTGCGACTGGTGGACTTAAGCAGCGAAGTGGCGGCAGGCTTCGCGCAATTGCTGGTGCCCATTATGCGCGAGCGTCACGGCGTGTCGGTGAGCATCTATCGACGAGACAGCGTGCACATCTTGTCGGACTTGGTGCTGCAGACCAACCAGCCCAGTGTGGTGATGCAGTCGTACGTCACCGAGTCGACTGCTGCCACACACGGAGATCGCGACGTGCTGACGCGTCTGCGTGACCCCGAGCAGACGGGCGAGCCCGAGCTGGACGCCGACGGACGAGCCAGCACGGGGGACAGCCACCTCCTCCGCGGCGAGGCGGGGTTCTTGTATGGGTAAGACGAGCCAGCACAAGGACGGAAGAAGACGGGGAGTGGGTGGAGATCGGAGCCCAAGCAGAGCGGAGCCGAGCGAGAGGAGCCACCTTCAAGCCAACGGTTTTCCATTTTGGAAGACGCCAATGACGACGGCCCAAGCGTTCGTGCTGTTGTGTGGCGAACTTCCACTATTACTTCGAATTACAAATCTTTAAATATGAGGCTGCGTTGAAGTTATCTACGAACGTAAAGATGTATGTGGTTGGTTGTTGCCACTTCGACGTTGAAGTTGCAGGGAGTTGAAGTGTCGTTGAACAGCATGGCGTGTTATGCTACAATGAGCGGATGCAGTTGCATTGACTTTAGCACGGTTTAGCACAAGTGCAAAAGATTGCATTGCATTGCAAACTCGTCGCGGGGTGAGGGACAACGCTGCTTTTGGAAAGCCGTTTCATCCGGGCTGAAAAGTCTCTTGACGTCATGGCTACACAGTCTTGAATCCAGCCATAGAGTAGGCGCAAAGGGGGAAAGAATCACAACGGCACGCAAACGAGATTCGCTCGTGTCCCACAAGTGACTTCAAGGCGAGCTGGCACGTTCTGCATAAACACGTGGCTGCTGCGAAATCGACCGGGTCTTTGCGGTTTTACAGTTTTTGCAGTTTCCGTTTTTCTGTCGTTGCAAAAGAAGCGATGACTCGCATGTCTTCTCTCCGTGTCACCCCTTTGCACTGAGGTGTTCGTTGCAGTGGCTTTGGGTCGACGTCTTTATGATCTATCGCCACGAATTTAGTCCCTCGCTTGCAACATTGCGCCAAGGAACTTCAAGCACATGCATGGCATTTCGTGTGGACACCTCGTTCCAGTATATCGCGCCGTTTGCTGCAAGTTTTGCAGCTGATGTTCTATCCTTCCTTTTCCTCCCCAACGTTGCATTGCAAACTCGCTTTCGAAAATCTCTCGCGGAGCTTTTGCGGTTGAAGAGATGATCGGCGGGGGGTTTCAGCCTGGGTTTATGTGGGTGGCAACTGCGCCTGTCCAAGGGCTCCGCCCCACACAAACTGCACGCGGCTGGTCGTTTCGGTTCGGTTCGACAGGGAATATCCACCATTTCTTCATATCCACGCTCGACTCGACATATCGGCGTATATGGAGAAAAGAGATCATTTCAGAAACGCTCAACGTTTCTCCCTCTGGATTCTGCAGAAATGCACAACCGGCATATTATCCTTCATATGAAACGTCTTCCACCTTTCGTAATGGAAGGAATGAGAGCACGGCATGTGGAAAGCCCTGGGGGCCATGGGCGGCGACGCTTCGGGGCCGTCGGAGCTTCTCGATCTGCTGGCAGCTCCTCCGCTCCCGTCATTTCCGAAATCGCTCCCGTGCGTCCACGAGCCCAGCCGCCTCGACCTCCTCTCCATACTCAGCAGGGCCGCTTCAGCGCGGTATACAGCGTCCGCCTGTATCCAGGAAACGTGCCCGACGTCATGCGGAACCCCATCATGACCCTGGAAGCTGGGCACAAGCAGTCGGACGCAGCAGGCGCCTTCCTGTACAGCGGCAGTATGGGCAACCCCGACAATCTGTGGTGGAAGCAGGGGGAGGAGGGCGACGTCTCCACGCTGTTCTTCCCGGGCGACTTCCTGGAGCCCACGACGCCCGAGACGTTCCTGGAACTGGACCCAGCGGGAATGCTCAGCATCCAGCAGAGCCACGCGATGAAAGCGAATTGGGCCGGAAGACGCGGCGCTCCGACTCCACACAGCAGCAATGGGAACTGCTGGGGGAAGCTGGAGCCGTCGCACGAGCCCTGCACGGACGAGATCCCGTGGACCGACCTGGTGTTCTGGCTGGGCAACGCCACGACGGGCGAAGTCGTGTGCTCCTGCGCGCAATGCTGCGCGGCCCACCAACGAAGCAGCAGCGACAGATCGGAAAAGAGGCAGTGTCACGGCAGCCTCCTGCGGCGCCGATACGCGCCGTATTACCAGCAGCAGCAACAGCGCCGCATGTCGTCCAAGATCCCCGTGATCAACCTGCCTCGGATTGAAGGCGTGAACTGAAGCGCCCGTGTCATATTATAAGTTAATGCAATCCGCCCAATTTTGATTCGAACACTGGTTGGTTGGTGTTTTATTCATGATGTGGTGACGAAGCTGGGAGAAGGGGAGAGAAGGGGAGGGCTGGGGGAGCTCGGGAAGAAAAGCCGGGCGCGGGTGTAGGTGCAGAAAGGGCGGCATTGAAGGCGTCGCCAACTTCCACGTCGAAGTGGCAAACCTTCATTTGGATTGCGATTTGAGTGGCGGTGCGTTATCTTCATGAATCGGTAACATACAGTACGCAGCATGCACCTTTCCCAGTTTTGCAAGGTGTGTCGCGGCACGGATTTGCAAAACGACATTCCGCCAGAGTTGTGTGTGTGGTGTCGCGGCGGGAAGAATGTTGAAGTCCCAAAGAGACATTCGCGCGTGGGAGTTGGCGCTGATTTGTTTGACATTTGCGATGAACTGTACCTATGGGTGAAAATAGCTGTCAACACGTTCTGAGATTTTGGGCTTTACGAACATTCTAGAAATTTTGCGCCAATTTGCACGCCCCTCCAATTTTTTCAGCCAAACCCATGATATCCTAAGTGCAATGCGCGTGTTGAAGTCCCAGCAAGCGCAGTTTTGGCAGACGCGCACAACACAAACACACAAGATCCCTGCTCTCCCTCTCGTTTCTTTGTTTGTGCAAAAGCGCGGGATATCATATCGTGCTGGCAAGAATTTGGAGGCAAGAAGGTTGCAAAACTGGCCATGGCACGGAACACGTGGCAGTTTCTGTTGTACGATGCCAGCCCCCCCCCCCCCCCCCCCCCCATCGTGCGCTGATCAGACAGCAGGTCCCCGTTTCTGCTCCGCCACTTCCACATAAAAGCACAAGCGAAATGAATGGAGGGCAGAGTGATCCAGCAAGCAAGCAGCTTCTCATTCAAGCAAAAAGGAATGTCGTCGAATCACTTCTGTTCATTGGCAAAAAAGGCGTACAGAGCGATGTGATTGGCTGAAACGCAGATCGAAGATGTCGCAATCCAGGAATCAATCCTCGTCGGTCTCACCAATCATCCAATCCCGCTTCAACCAGGAACAGAACCAGGCCACTGCGACTTCGTCCTGCAATTTGCTGCAAATTCCCTCTCTCTCCCTCCCTCTCGCGCATCTTGCTTGAAGTCCTTCGCAACAATCCACTGGTGAGGGCAGGGTTCGGCGCGCAAAAGACCAAGTGGTCGGCCACTTCAATGCAACACGATACGTAATACGTACCTGCACCAGCGTCGTCCGTCGCCCCTTTTGTCCACGACGGATACATGTACAGCGTTCGGAGGTCTCCCCTTGCTTCAAGCTGAACTCTGATCCCCACGCGGCAATGGTAAACGCAAGTCTGGGCGGACGGACAGCCACGCGTTGCCTCGTTCTCACTCAGATTCCGGGCTCGAAACTGTTTCTTTTTTGTTGAAGTTGCGAATTGGCCAAAGACCAGCCATTTCTTATTTTCTTTTCGCTTTCTAGCCAATCACGTGATTGCAAAACTGCTCGGAGTGTGTGCAGTTCTAGATGCAGCTTCAACACTTCAACAATCGCGCATGTTAATCCCGATTCTCTAAAAAAACATCCCGTTGATTTAAACAAATTACGTTCGATTCGTCAATCGCAGGCGCCGTTTCAGCCAATCCTATCGCTTCGTGCGTGCAAATCGTGAAGCTAGGGTTGCGGCAACTTGCCAGGGAGGGAAAAATAAGCGCAAAGTCCAAACCCGGGCTGCGTTTCCGGCCAGCTGCAGTGGCCACACCGGTGGTGTGTGTGGATGCTGTTGCATTCGGTCTGCCAGACTTCGAATTCTTCTGCTTGAAGCAAAGCAAGAAGCAAGACGCAAACCAACGCAAACCAACGCAAAGCGGCCAGTTTGCAAATCCCCTCGCGCATAATTGCCGCGCTCTGTATTTAGAAGGCCTGTAGATCTGTCTACGTTCCAGATTCGGACAAAATGGACATGCGCTCGCTCATCCACCAAGGCTCGTCGCCTCCGCCGGCGCCAGCTCCCGTCGACTCCAGCTACGCGTCCGCCCCGTCCTTCACGCCCATGCCGCCGTTCTTCCAGCGCGCGGGGCCCAGTCCCGGCCGCAGCAGCAGCAGCAGCGGCCCGCCCACGCTCGCGCCGCTGCGCTTCATCATCCCGAGCCGCAGCGGCTTCGACGCTCCGCCCCAGTTCCAAGCACGAGAGCCCGAGCACGAGCCGGAGCCGCAGTCGGCGCTGCTGTTCCCGGACGAGCCGTACCCGCTGTCTTCCCCGTCGATGACGTCGTCTCCACTGCTGCAGCCCAACGAGGCCATTAAAGCCAAGAAGCCGACGGTGAAGCGCGCCCGGACGCCCAAATCGGCCGCTCGCTCGACGAAGAGCAAGGCCCGGCCGGGCCTGCGCAAAGGCAAGTGGACGGAGGAGGAGAGTCGCTACGCCGCGCAGCTCACCAACTACTTCAAGGAAGGGCTGCTGCCGCTGGAGCGCGGCACGATGCTGCGGCTGTATCTGTCGCAGAAGCTCAACTGCGAGCCCATGCGGATCACCAAGAAGTTCACGGGCGGCGAGTGCATCGGCAAGCAGGTCTTCCGGCCGTGCAGCCCCACGCCCGAGGCTCGCGTGCGGCTCATGCAGGCTCAGCTCGAGCTCGTGTCTCTCGAGGCCGCTTTCGTCAAGCGCGTGCGGGAATATGGAGAGGACGCGCCCGCTCGAGCGGACGAAGCGGACGCGGCGTCCCCCGTGGCGCGTAGTCATCCCGTGCTGCTGAAGCCGCGCGGTTCGAGCTCGCCGTTGGACGACGACAAGGCCGCTGCGACCAGCTCGGGCGACGTGGAGGACGACGCCAGCGCCGTGGGGCTGCTCTTGGACTTCTTCTACAAGGCCAATCGCCATGAGAAGCCGAGCGGCGAAGGCGTCAAGGAGGAGCCCAAGGAGATGGCGCTGTCATCGGCGTCCACTGGGGAGCGGACGCCCAGCCCCAGAGCGGACGAACGAGCGGACGCCGCCATTAACTCGCCCACCAAGCGGATGCGCGCGCTGTCGGTCAGCAGCTTCGTGGCGGACCCGGCGGGCGCCAAGCGCTCGCGCGTGGGCTCCTTCACCGTGTGCGCCTAAGGCGGCGTATGGCCCGAGGACCAGCCAGTCACGGGCTTCTAGGATAGGATTGTAGGGGGTTTAGAGGTTTCGTCATATCTTTTTTCAACTAGTGATAGGCATAAAGCACGCATGAACATAGGATATGCTTCGCATACAGAAGAGCATTAGTGACGCCTGCGTCTTCTTCCCATGTTGAAGGTGTCCACGTTCACGTACATGTAGCTGCTCGACGCCGAGGAGTTGGCCATACGAACGAGAGGAGGCATGACGAAGGGGTCGTCAGCTCCGATACGTGGACGTGACGTCATGGAGCAGCTCCGTGGAAGAGGAGCAAGCGAGTCGAGGTTGAAGCTCCTTGTCAACTGTCGATGAAGCCATTCCTCCCTTCACAGGCCACTATTGAAGGCAGTGCGTAGTGCCCCCTCCTTTCAATAGTAGCCTTCTCGTCATCATCCCGCATCGTCGGTACTCAAACCGGTACTGCTTCCAACCAACCGGTATACCGATCTCCCCTCCGGATCTCCGCTTCGTCACCCCCTCAGGAGCTCACAAATAAGAATCCCGCGCTTCCAGGCACCCGATCGGCAGCTTCTTCCTCCCTCTTCATGGCGGCCGAGCAAGCGAAAGACCGCGGCAACCGCGCCTTCGCCGCCGGCAACTTCTCCGAGGCCGTGTCCATCTTCTCCGAGGCGCTGGCGCTGCATGCGCGCGACTCCAGCGCGCAGAACGCGCACGTGTACTACAGCAACCGCTCGGCGGCGCAGCTCAAGCTGGGCAAGGCGCGCGACGCGCTGGCGGACGCCGACCAGTGCGTGGCGCTCAAGCCGGACTGGCCCAAGGGCTACTCGCGTCGCGGCTCGGCGCTGTATGCGCTGACGCGGTATGCCGACGCCTACCGCGCCTACAAGGACGGCTTGGCTCGCGAGGCGTCCAACGCCGCGCTTCTCGAGGGTTTGCGGCTCGTGGAAGCCAAGATGGCGACGCAACGACCGTCTCCGGCGACTAGCGCGTCCTCGGCGACGCCCGCCGCGACGTCGCTACGTGCGCTGCTCATGGGCGACAAGCGCGCCATGTTCCAGACGTACCAGTTCGTGCTGCGGACGCTCTTGCTGCTGTGCTTCGTGAGCTATTGGCTGCCGCTGCTCATGCCGGCGCATGTGGCCTTCGCCAACTTCTTCAAGGTGGCGTTGGTGAACCACGCCGGCTTCCTGGCCTTCACGCATGGCGTCCCGAAATGGCAGGCCAGCTACGCGCAGCGGCTGCTGCTGGACCCCGCCACGCAAGCCTTCTTCTTCTGTCTGGTCTTCTGGGTCTCGGCGCCTCACGGACTGGCGCTGCTGCCCGTGTTCCTACTGGAGATGGTGCACTTCTTCGCCTTCCTGACGTCGCTACTGCAAGCGCTGGGGCTCGCGGACTCTCCGGCGGTGACGATGGTGGTCGACAAGGCGCTGAACCCGCTGACGGCCAAGATCCTGAGCGATCCGAGCTGGCCGACGCTGCCGTCGCGCGCCAAATGGGCCAAGCTGTACACGCGCATGCCGCAAGTGGCGGCCAATGTGGAGGTGGCGATCGGCGTGGCGCTGCTGCTGGAGCTGCTCACGCCGGCGCGCAACTTCCTGCTGCTCGTGCTGTACTGGCAGGTGCTGCGCGTGCGCTACATGATCTCGCCGCAGCTGCAGGAAGCCTTCCGCACGCTGCACGCCACGATCCTCACGCTGGTCAACCACCCGCGCTGTCCGGGCGCCGTGGCCGGAGTGTACGCCAAGATCCACGCCTTCGCAGTCAAGATGGGCGACGTCGGCCAGCAACAAGCCGCGGGCGCGGGAGCTGGAGCTGGAGGCCTGGCCTCGCGCTGCTCGATCATGTAGACCCGAGCGTCAAGCCACGAGCTGGACGACAGGCCGCAGGACGTCAGATGGATAGACAGATACATAGCTGCAGGAACATACCGGAAGAGCTGTGCGACTCGCATCGGCTCGTAATGATGGAGTTTCCTCGCCTTCTTCGCTTCAACAGCTCTCGCCTTCTCGCCTTGTGTTGCTTGGCAGTGGGCGTTGACTCCCCCTACGCTCAAAGACACCAGTAAGTCAAGCCTAGTCGCACTGTCAAGCAGGAACAAGGTGAGCAGCAAGCAGCAAACGCAGAGGTTCCGCTTGCTCGTGCTGCTTGGGTTCTTCGGCAATGGTGTATTCTTCTGTCGCTTCGCGTCTTCGCTTGCTTGTAATGTCCGTCGGGGGGTCCTAATCACACGCGTCCGAGTCCGAGTCGTCAATCACGATCACATCCCATGAGCGTGCGGCGGCCTGTTGTCTCTCGGCGTTCGCCGCGGCCACTGCTGCTGCCGCAGGGGTATCCGCCATGCTCTCGGGCCGCGAAGATGACGACGACGAGCTTCTCTCTGTTGCTCCTGTTGCTCCTGCTGCTGACGTGCTCTCGTCGTTGTCGTTCTCCAAGTGGATGATCTCGGCCTCTGCTGGGCGCGACGCATTCTCCCTGTGGTGGCGTGTGGATCGCATGGCCACGCGCTGCTCCGCGGCCTCGATCTCTTCGCGCTTGATCTGGCCGATCCACACCTGACGCACATGCTCTGACACGTACGGGTCCTCCTGCTGCATCTGCGCCGTCTCGTCCGCCGGAGTGGCACCTGGAGGCTGGACGCTCAGGTTCCTTTTCCGTTCTGCGGCCGCCTGGAGCGCCTCAAGACGCGCGTTTGCGGCGGTGACCTGGTCGCGAACCGTGTTGCTCTCAATCAGTTGGCGCAATCGAACTGCCGGCGCGAAGTACGGGTCTTCCTCCCGCATGCCACGGATATCGCGGATGCGACGTCTGGTCTCCGAAGCTTCCTGGCTCACTGCCGACCGTTGCTGGTGTCGGGGTCGCTCTCCTCCGTTGCCATGCGCACTCGTACCTGCATGGCCGCTGTTCGGGATGCGAAAGGCCCGGACCTTGCCCAGTAGATTGCGGCAGACGACGGCCAGAGCCGTCACGTAGTTCTCCACCCACGTCACGTTCGGGAACGGGCTCACCGTGTTGGCCGAGTTGAACACCGGCAGCTTCCACACAGCTGGGAGATGCTCGTCCAAGCCGTAGCACTCCACGCCCTGCAGCAACAGGATGTCGTGTCGGGGCGAGCTCCACCAGATCGGGTACTCCGTGGACGTGGGCTGGGCACGCACCACGCGAGTCACCACCTCCACGAGTTGCGCCGGCGGCAGCACGAGGATCTGCGTGCGCAGCATCCGGAAGAGATCCACGCGGTGCAACAGCCGTCGACACTGCGTGGTCGTGAGCAGCCAGAAGCCGCGCTTGCCGCCCAGGACGGAGTTCTCCTCAATGGCCTCGCTTGTGCTGGTCCCGCCGTCGCTGCGCAGACGTTGGCGACACACGCGCTCCAGATCCAGCGCCTCGGCGAGCAGTGCCTCCAGCGGTTGATGCGCCACATCCAGGTGCCCGTCGTTCAGGAAGTAGCGCCACTTCTCCCTTTGCTCGTGCTCGTCGTGGCAAGTGCTGACATCCGGGATCCCATACGAGAACACCAGCTTGGCGAATTGATTGTGTCGCGAGCCGTGGAACGACGCGCTATACTGACGTGCCTGATAGGCACGCTGTTGGTGCTGTTGGTGCAACTGCTGCTGCCTCTGTGCGCTGCTGGCGGAGACACCCAAGGCTGCAGCGATCGAGGTGGCTACCGGCGGAAGCGGTCGCGGCTTCTTCACAGCAGTCCACGATTGGATGAGTAACTTCAGCCGTCGATTGACTCCTGCCACCGTCGGCCAGTCCGGGAGCGGATGGCGATGTGCGCGGTCTCCAAACAGAGAAGACGTCTGCATCTGGCTGGGCAGAAACCGTCCTTTAATCCAGCCATCGCGACACACGTACATCATGAGCATCGCATCGTCGATGCCAGAAAGCCACCACGGCGCCACCAGCTCTGG
Source organism: Nothophytophthora sp. Chile5 (assembly GCA_001712635.2). Classification (NCBI taxonomy): domain Eukaryota; phylum Oomycota; class Peronosporomycetes; order Peronosporales; family Peronosporaceae; genus Nothophytophthora; species Nothophytophthora sp. Chile5. The sequence continues at coordinate 22,170 of MBAC02005431.1, forward strand.
GAAGTTTACGACCGGCAGAGATTGGAGCACCTGCATGGCCTGCTGGCGCTCAGCCTGCTGCTGTGCGGCGAGTTTGTCCGCCAACTGCTGGTCCGTCATCGAACCAGATGGAGCGCTTGATGCGGCACTGGAGGCATCGCAAGATGCTGGCGGCTTCGCTTCGTCCTTGACCTCTGCAATGGTGTTCTCGCTCGCTTTATGCTCAGCACTTGCAACGTCCAGAGGGAGCGGTGGTTTCACGTCTTCAATGTTTACCTTCTCAGTCTCTTGAGGAAGCGTGGCATCCGAAGTGGAGGCAGTGGTAGTCGCCGTGTTTTCGGATACAGGCTCGGAGGTCGATGTATCGGTAGTCGGCGTACTCTCAGACGGACATTCGGAGATGGAGATCGCTGGAGCATCCAACGGAGACTTCGGGGTGGACGCCTCTGAGGGAGCAACACCAAAATCTTCAGCGGGAACTGCTGCTTCTTTGATTGTTTCTGGTTGCGCTGTTGGGGAAGCTTCATTGGCTTCACTCGTCGGTGCTTCCAAGACAGCAGCGACCTCGATGACAGGCGGCTCTTCCTGTTTAGGAGCTTCGGCTGTTGATGAGTTCTCGCTCACCGTCGGAGTTAACTTCGTTGTGTTCGTGCCCTCACTCGTCGGTGCTTCCAAGACAGCAGCGACCTCGATGGCAGTCGGTTTTTCCTGTTTAGGAGCTTCGGCTGTTGATGAGTTCTCGCTCACCGTCGGAGTTGGCTTCGTTGTGTTCGTGCCCTTACTCGTCGGTGTTTCCAAGACAGCAGCGACTTCGACAATTGTCGTCTCTTCCTGTTCAGGAACTTCAGCTTTTGGTGCGTTCTCGCTCGCCAGTGGTTCCCCCTTGACTTTTGTTTCACCAGATGCTGGGGCTTCGCTTTTTGCAGTCGAGACCACAGCAGCGTCGCTTCTAGCAGACGCTGCACTGGGTTCTACTGCCGGCAACGTACCCGACTCGATCATTCTCCGAACCGTTGCTTCGTCGCCCACCCTCTGCAGGTCGTTGATTAGATTGATCAGCGGTGTCGTCGGCACGAACTTGAGCCGCACGAACTGGGTCAGCTTAAACATGGTTTCGATCTGCTGCAGCTTCGGGCGGAGCGTGCGCGACGCTCGTCCGGCCAAGTCGACTTTCCACATGCGCGGTGGGATAGGGACCGACAGGAGATTCGTGACCTTCATGTCCTTGAGCATGGCCGTAGCGAACCGGTACCGGCGACACACGCTGTTCAGCTCAAACGCATAGCTGCCAATGGGAGACGTGTGATCTATGCGCTCTGTAGGTGGTGAGTTCGACACCACGTACACCTGGTTGGGCTCTAGCTCGAGGCCAATCCGATGAAATAATGACAGCGCCGTCGTGACGCGTAGCAAGCCGGCCAGGTATTCTTGCACGAACCTCTTGAGCTCTTTCTGCGGATACGAGTGTAACGCCGGGGTGTGCCGCATCATATCGTCCCAACGACCGTAGCCATACGTCGCCAACAGGTCTGCGATCCGTTCCGTGTGCGCAAAGAGCGGCAATTTCGGTGTCCGGAACCGCTTCCGCTTCTTTTCCGGAGCGACAGTTAAAAAATCATCCTTCATCAGCCCTTCGCCGCCTTCCTCGTCGTCGCTCTCTTCCTCATCGTCAGAAATAGTGTACTCCTCATTGTCCTTGGTCGACTCCCGCTGCCACGACAGCTGCTTCCGCGCCGACGCCGAGTTCTCGTCTCCGCTATCGTCTTGCATCAAGTACGACTTGACCTTCCGACGGCATCGCCGTTTCTTGAGCGGTGACGGCTCCACGGGCTTTTGCTCCTCGACGCCGTTGAGCCCAATCACCTTGGTCCAGAAGTTCGGGTCGTCGATGTCCACCTCCTCGTCCGGGTTCGCTGAGCTCACGAAAGTGGCTTTCGAGAACGACGACATGGCGTTCTTCCGTTCCGTTCCGTCGGCGTCCCGCGTGGGGTCATGAACAATCGTGGTACTTCGACTGAGAATCTGGTCGATACTCTCCTCCCCGAATTTACTGCTTGCCGCTTCAGCTTCACTTTCATGCTCCTTGAACATCTCGTAGGCGCCGTGCTTGAGCAAGTTCTCAATCTCCTCCTTGGTCATCCGTGCGTTGGGATTGGTGGCCTTCGCGCCTCCCTTCAGCTTCGCCGTGGGGTCGTTGTTCCGAATCCCTCCTAGGACTGCCTGATCCAACCCGAGTTTCAATGATGCTTGATGAAACATGTGCAGCTCGTACGTCTTGGACGTCAGCAGGCGGTAGATCTTCACGCTCTTCTTCTGTCCGATGCGGTGGCAGCGCGCTTGAGCCTGCAGATCGTTCTGCGGGTTCCAGTCGCTGTCGTAGATGATCACCGTATCGGCCGCTGTCAGATTGATGCCCACGCCGCCAGCGCGGGTGCTGAGCAGCATGATGAAGGCGTTACTACCTTCTCTGCAGAACCGATCAATGGCTGACTGACGGTCGTTGCCCGTGATGTTGCCGTCAATGCGCTCGCAATTGTATTGGCGCAGCAAGAGGTAGTCCTGGATGATATCCAACATGATCTTGAACTGCGAGAAGATCAACACGCGATGGTCCGTATCCTTCAACCGCGGCAACAACTTATCCAGCAACACCAGCTTTCCCGACGACGTCACGAGACTCTCCTGGATCTGGCGTTGGATCTCGTCTTTCGTCTCGGCCTTCTGCTGGGACAAGCGCTTCACTTCCCGCTCTTCCACGCCTTTCACAAGGAACGGGTGGTTGCAGCACTTGCGCAGCTCCATCAGCACATTCATCAAGCTGGGTGCGTTTCCCTTCTTCCCTCCTCGCGAGAGGAACTCCGTATTCTTCTCGTAGATAGCGCGGTAGTACTGCTTCTGCAGCACCGTGAGCTCCACTTCAATGATGGTTTCCTCCTTGGGCGCGAGCGATTTCTCCACGTCCTCCTTCATGCGGCGCAGCAGATACGGCTTTAGTTCCGAGTGCAGACGCTCCACCTGGGCCGAGTCCGTGAGTTCACCGAAGCTGGTGAGGAAGTCCTCCTTCGAAGCAAACTTCGAGTCATCAAGGAAGTTCAGCAGCACCCAGAGCTCCTCCACGTTGTTCTGCAGCGGTGTGCCAGTCAGCAGCAGCATGTTCTCGTACGTGAACTTGCTGTGCAGAATGTTGGACAGCTTCGAGTTCCGGTTCTTTAGGCGATGCGCCTCGTCAACCACCATTAACTGCCAATCGATGCGCGCCAACTTCGACAGGTCCATCGCCGAAGCCATCTCGTACGTCGTGATCAGCACGTCGAAGCGGTAGCAGTTGCGCTTCGGACGCGGGGACGAGCGCTTCCCGGCCCCGTTCGCAGGCCGCTTCCCTGTGAGCTCTTCAGCGCGTGCCAATTCATCTTCGGACAGAAAAAACTCGTAGTTCTGCAGCACTTCTCGTGCGGACGCGGAGCCGTGATACACCACTGCATTAAGATCGGTCCAGCTGTCGAACTCGCGTTGCCAGTGACCTAGGGTGGACAGCGGCGCGACGATGATGAACGGACGCGGCGTCTGCTCCACCATCGCCAAGTGATTGATGTACATGACCGTTTGCACGGTCTTGCCGAGCCCCATCTCATCAGCGAGCATCGAGTTGCGCTTTTGGTACCAATTGAACAGCATCCAGTTCACGCCTGTGAGCTGATAATCGCGCAGCTGGAAGCTCTGGGTCTCCTTGTACGGGGGCGGGGACTCCGCTGTATAGCCTCGGAAATGCAGCTTGCGCTTGCTCGTGTGAGATGGCGTGTGTTTCGCCAACGCGATCTTCTTGAACCGCTTGGCGGCGCGGGCGATGCGGTCATTGTAGAGCTGCACGGCCGCATCGTCACCTACATCTGTCTCCCGCTCCCACGTGATATCGTCGTAAGAGAGCGCCTTCCACTTCACCAGGAAGTACTGCCGTTTCTTCTCGCCCTCTACTGTCGATTCCTCGTCGGGCGCGAAGTCGTCCTGCGGTCGGTCGTGGATCTCCAGAATGCGGTCCACGAGACGGAACTCCGGGTTGAAGTATTCGTCACCCTGCACGTTTGGCGAGTAGACTGCACGTAACTCCTTCTCGAGGAAGCGCTGGATCTTGCCCTTGGCGTTCTTGTCCGTCTCCAGCAAATCCTTCTCCGTCTGCCAGCTCGTGTGCAAATACGACAGCTTCTTCCACTTCACCAGGAACCGCTCCTCGCCTTCGTCTTCTTCCTCGTCCTCAGCCTCCCCCTTCTCCGCCGCTGCCACGTCAGCAGTTTTGTCCTTGTCCGTCTCCTTGTCCTCCTCCTTCGTCTCTTCGTCCTCATCCGGGAGGAAGATGGAGCAATCCGTCAAGAAGCGCGTGTTCTTGTTGGCGCACATCTTCTTCCACTCCTTCATCGTGTGTGTCTCGTGAGCGAGGATCTTGTCGATGACGAACCCATCCAGCTCGTTGCTCACACTCGCACTCGTGCTCCCCACAATCTGCACGTAATTGCCGTCGTCCGAGTCCATCGACGCGTCCGATTCGTCTGACGAAGCTTCTCGTTTCCGCTTCTGCTTGCCCTTGCCGTTCTTCTTCCTCGCTGGCTTGGGCTTCTCCTCCTCTGACGCATCACTACTGGCCAGGAAATCCTCCTCCGACAGGTCAATCACGGGCTGCACGCGCTTCCGCGCGCGGCCGCTACGACGTCGACTAGGGTCTTCTTCCGGCAGATGCTCCTCTTCCGACGGCTCTTCCGCCTGCTCCTGGTACGTCTCGGTGTCGTCCTGATCCTCTTCCTCCGCGTCGTCCTCGCCAGCATCCGCCAATGTCTGGAAGCATCCCAAACCCACCGCGCAATACACGTTTCCCCCATTAATCCGCATTCGGCACCCATTTAAAGATCCACCAAGGCTCATGACGTACCGACACGTCGATCTTGGCGGCTTGACGACGGCGTTTAGGTGGCCGCACCACCTCGGACGAGTCGGACGCCGCGTCGTCACTGTCGTGCGCGATGTCCGTTATTCGAGAAGCGGCGGCCGACGCGACGCGTCTCGTGCGCAACTTCGGCCGCGGCTACGGCAGCCAAATCCACGTATCCAAGGCCACACGAGCCCGAACCACACAGTCAGCAAGTCATACAAGCCAGCAGCAACACACACAAACGTCTAGAAGCCGCTTCCCGCACGCACTTTGACGGACGTTCCGCCGATGAGAAACTCGTTCTCGGACTCGGAACTGGACACGTCCGGCGTCTCCAGCACCGAAGATGCCGCCTGTTTGCTGCGCCCGCGGGTCGTCTACCACCAACGCGATGCATCAGCAAGCACCCTCATAGTCCGAGCAAGAGCAGGGCAGGCCCAAGGCGCCGCATTCGCTGAGGTTTCCCTACCATCTTGGTGTCGGGCCGCTGGTTCAATGCGCACGCGCACTTGCTCGCTTCCCGCTTTCTGATGTTTTGTATCAAACCCGTGGGTTTTGTTTGGGGAAGTCGGGTCAGTGGAGTTTAATAGTGAGCATGTCAAACGGGTTTGAAACCCGCGGGTCTTGGTATTTTTTGCAGGTGGTTTTTGCGATATTTCGACGTGTTTTGGAACTTTTACTGCTGATTTTGAGCTTTTTGCTAACGAGTGGCGGAGGAGGCCGTTGTCTCGACATATATGAAAGTTTGTATGGAGGGGAATTCTCCATGCGCACATACAAAGTCGTAGATAACGAGGGTGCGGTCGTTGGATACCAGGAGGAGTGTCCTCGCGCATATCTTTTTGTGGAGCCATCTACGCAATAACGCTCACATTCATAATTCAAATTTGAAGTGTGCACATGTATTGAGACCCTATCGATATGGATAGACAAGAGGCAGTGTGATTTCTGTCAACTCGCTGAATGCGCTGTAATGTCTGTCACCGGCAAGAGGTTCTGGTGGGAAATCCCCGACAGAGTAAGACAGGAAAGGTATTCGTCCAACGACGCGTGCAATGCACTCGAAACGAGCGGACACTAGGGCGGACCAAGACTTCAAGCGGGGTAGAGGATTTCTTTTCAAGTGGTTCTTTATTACTCTGGTATACAGTTCGTCTGAGTTTATCAACTGTCCTACGACGTCCCGGACATCCAGCAGAGCAACGACATCTGCTCGGTGCTGTTCACGTCGCATGAAGATCCGCCATGCTGCTTTGTGGCGTTTTCTTCGCCTTCAATCGTAGCCCAGCTCCTCGACCAATTCGTGGCGAGAAGGACGGCAACATATGCGTCGATCCGAGCAGCAGGTCGCTTGCAAAGCACACCGCTGGAGCCGAACGTCTCTTCAACAGAGGGGCCAATGTACATTTCCATGTGGGTTCGTCCACCATCTGGCCCAAAATAAGCCAGTCGCTCTCATCGCCCAATCTAAAAAAACGCCACAGAAACGAGACATGTGACGGCGGAACTTCGCCCAATTTACGGCTGATTCGCCACCCCTATCCCTTGTGGGAGTCGAGCCCTTTCCTTTACTGCACCCACACGCGGCGAATCAGTCGGCAATTGACTTCGACGGCGCTCCGTCCCCCGCGCTCCGGCCGCTCCATCGCTCGCTCCCCGCTATAGACGACATGCGGCTCAGCGGCAGCTCATCGGCAGATCTGGGGCTGGCCGGCCATCCCGACCAGCAGCAGGAGAAGCAGCAGCAACCGGAGGAGGAGGAGCTCTTCGTCAGGTATTGATTGCCCCTCTCTCCGTAACGACCGCCTGCTTGGAGCAACGCAACGACCGCTCGAGACTGAAGTCCCGTGTGTTTTGGTATGAATGGCTTGGCTGGCGATGGACGCAGTGACGACGGGCAGATCTTCGTAGCGTCCGTGGACGATAAGAGCCGCTTGGAGAAGCTGCAGCTGGTGCTCGACCGGCGCGAGCGGGTACGTCCTCCCTCCCCGTCTTGCAATAGCGGCGTAGTGAATCGGTTCGTGACGTCGAGTGGTTGTTTCTTGGCCTTACAGGAGCTGCGTCAGGCGGCCGAGTACGGCTTGGGTCTGCTGGAAGCGAATGAGGAGCTACAGATGCAGGTGGCGACGCTCAAGATCCAGCTGGAGACCGAGACGGAGGAGCTCACAGTAGAGCGGGACACGTATCAGCGCCGCTTGGAGCACACGCAGCAGGAAGTGGCGCAATGGAAGCGCAAGTTTGCGCGCGTGGACGAGGAGAAGACGGATCTGGCCGACGAGTTCGAACAGTTCGTGGACCGCTGCGAGTGTCGCGGCCTCGCTGCTTCGAGTGCTGACGGTGGTCGACGATACTCCCATCATTTGGACACCATCGCGCAGCTTCAGGCCGAAATGCAGGAGCTTCAGGCCAATGAACGGGCTTCTGCCACCGAACTGCTGGCTCTGCGGCAATGGAAGCAGGCGGCCGAGCATCAGCAGGAAGAAGCGCATGAGTGCGAGGTACTGGCTGCTCAGAGCGATCTCGCCTACGCCAAGCAAATGGAAGACGAACGCGCCATGCTGAAGGCTGCGATGGAGAAGCTGAAGGCTGAGAAAGGTGCGCTGCTTGCTACGGGACGTGAGCGAAGCGAAGAGCTGCGAGCCGTGAGGAAACGACTCCAAGTGGCGGAAGAAGAACGGGATGAAAGTCTCATGGAAAGCAACACATTGACGGAGCAATTGTTGTCGTCGGAGTCTCGTTGTAAGCGACTACAGCGCGAACTGGAGCTGCTGGAGCACGTCTCGTACTTCTCAGAAGCGGTGATGGACCGCGACGACGAAGAGAGCGACGACGACGACGAGATCATAGATGAGAAGCCCAGCAACCCGGAGGCCATGCCCAATTTGGCTCGGGTTGATGAGATTGAGGAGAGTGGGAGGGCGACGCCGCCCATGCTGTCCCCACTGAGTATCAAGCGAAGGCGGTCGATTATAGTGACGACGGCGACGCCGTACTCGGCGTTCCCGACCACGACGGTAGCTGAAGACGGGACACACGTCAAGGTCTCGGAATCGGAGATGGAGACCCACAAGAAGCTGCACCACTACTTCCATCTCACGGCGCAGAGCATCATCCACGAGAACAACCTGCATGAGCGCTGCTTCAGCTCGTCCAGCCGCCTCACTATCGACATGTGGTACCGGGAGATCATCGCCAAGGACGTCCCGTTCTTGGAGTGGCACTCGTGGCTCATCAACCGCATCAGTGAAGAGGCGGCCACCGTACAAGACGGAGACGATGTGCCTCAGCCTCCGGTATCCTCGGGGTTTGGCGGCGCCTTCCACGGGTTTTCGCTCCGGAAAGCCCGTGGCAACAGTGGAGGAGCCACTTCGAATCAGTTCCGAAATTCGGTGCCTTCGCCACCGACGGCGTCGTCTTCGCCAGCTTCGTCACCTTCACGACCGGTGGCTCGCGTGTCGTTCTCCGTGGCTCGAGCGTTCTTTCGTTTGCTCCGGAAGAGCACGAACGCTGGAGCTGGCACGTCACCGCCCGGCGGATCTCCCACAGGCGGATAAGCTGTCCAGATCATCCACCTTGTGTCACCCACCGCCTTCAAGGCGAGAATGCAGACCAGCTCATAGTGCAGGAACAGATCCCCGCATCCTTCTGATCCTGAGAGACCGACAGCCACCCAGTCAGAGATCAAGACAGTCGAAGCAGACATTCTATAAGGCCATGTAGATATGCAGCAAGGCCGCCAGCATTCCCTATACATTACTCTCGGACCATAACGCTCCCCCAAACAAATGAATGACCGCATTGCGAGCTCCTCACCTCACGAGAAAAAGAACCCACTCGCCAAGATGGAGAGGATGAGTCCCACGCTCAGTATCACCGCCAGCTTCGCAAGCTGGACAGGCAGAGCATCCAGCTTCTCGTGGCGGAAGTCGTCGCTGAGATCCTTCAGCTTCGTGATCGTCAACAACAGCAGAACGTTGCCCAGATGGCCCATTCCGACGCCGAACAAGAACAGCAGACCGTAGCAGGACGTCAAGAGCAGCAGAAACCCCTGGAAACTCCATTGGAAGCCCAGTCGGAGCGCCACAGACGTGTCGGCGCGTCCCATCCGTCGCTCGAACGGCGCGTCCTTCGCGCTTTGTAAGATCAGGAAGGCCCAGGCGAAGAGCATGACGAGGTAAGCGTACAGCACGACGGCCCAAGGCGCCTCACCCACCAGATACAGAGCCGTGGCCAGCATGGCAATCGGCCCAATAGCCCAGGCGGTGACTGCTTCTTGCACTCCGGCAATGGAGAAGACGTTCTCGCCGCTTCGGCAGTACACGAGCGCCGTCGTGGCCAGTAGGATCATCCCTCCGGTGGCAGTAGAACTCTTGTGACACAGGATGTGTGTGACGCCCAGCGACGTGAGCTGTAGTGCGTACAGCAGGAACGACCAACGTCGGACCTGCGTTAGCGACAGAAGGCTAAGTAGCGTAATATACATACACGTACGAGCAGATTGTGAGTTAGATAGTGGAGCCCTTGAGCTCACAGAGTGATAATGGAGATGGAGGGGGCCTCGTACTTCAGGACAATCTTCGCATCCGGTGCACCGGCTTGCTTGGGCTCCAGCGAGCGGTGGAAGTTGCTGTACACGGCGCTAAGGTTGCCCAGCAGTTGGGTCAACACGGCGCAGCTCAACATGCACAGCGTATCTAGAGCCAGGAACGACGCACCTGCGTCATCCACAGGCCATAGCACACACACATGTTACAGGGAAGTCAATGAGATGCGTCTAAACCCCGGAGACACCGTCAGTAGCGAGCATCGAAGGCTTATCATGGGAGTTCCGGAGCAAACTCACTGCAATAAGCACGGGACAAGCGGATGCGAATAGCGTCCGCGGACGGAACGCACTCCGCTACAAACACCGCCACGTCGCAGAGGCGCACACGTCAGCGCGGTGTCCATAAAGGCATCCACCTCCCAGCAAGAGAGGCTTCTAGACGCACCACACTCTTCGCGTATTCCATCTTCGTCCGTCGAATTGCTTCTGAGTCAAACCAAAGATAGGGTTACCCGGGTTACGGTGGGTACGCTGATGGCGCCTAATTTCATGTGGAGAACTCTATCGAATTGCGAATTATCCCGGTTGATGCCTCATCTCACTCTGGTTATAGGTGGTACACACTATATTTTCACTTCAAGGTGTACCCTTTCGTCCTGTCATCCGGTAATGACGCGGACGCCGAGCGCCGCGACCTGATGGATGTGCTTCGTGCCTGGCTGGCGGATGAACATCATGTTGGGCGGCACGTGGAGTTCGCTGGCCAGCCACTGCACCAGCGCAGCGTCGAAGCTCGCGCCGCAGACGTGCACGAAGTCGATCTTCAGCTTGGGGTACGTGAGGTCGAACACGCGGGTCATCTCCCGTATATCCTCAACCACTTCTCTCTCGACTTGGCGGCGTTGCACATCCGCCTGCGTCACCTCGACGCTCTCCTGGTTCCGGTCCAAGTCGGCGTCTTCACTGACGTGTACCACACGCAGGTTGTGGGTCTGTTCGTTCGTGCGGACGTACAGAATGGCCTTGTTAAGTACCGACAGGTCCGGTGCCTTGCAGAAGAACACAATGGGCGGCAAGTGGATGCTCTGCAGTGCCGCGGTGATGGTGCGTCCGCCTTTGGCGCCTGTCCGAGTCGCTGTGCCCTTGACTTTGCCTTGCGATCGCGCTGCTTCGATATCTTCGCCGCCTTCGTCGAATTGGTCACCTCGAGACGGACAGAGCTGCTGCATGATGTAGAGCAAGATGCGCAGGATGAAGACGCGCTCCAGCATGAGGAACATAATGGCAGCGAAGACCACAAAGTACAGCGCGAAGTACGTGAAGATGGCTGGATCCCCCAGCAGATTGCCCAGTAATCCCAGCAGCACCATCAGCAGCCCGAAGATGCAGCTCCACCATGGCGCATGGACGTCCCGCGGGATATCTTCCCGCTTGAGCTTGAGCAACATACAGCCGAAGGCGAAGAGTGCCATCACCCCGAGAAACGCGAACGTGAACACGCCGGCAAGCACCGTGGCATCTGCATGCAGTAGGATCACAAGACTGGCTTGCAATGCGAAGAAGAGCAAGATGATGTGGTGATTCGTGCCACGCCAAGCATTCGTGTGTGTGAGGAACGCGGGAAGTACTCGGTCGAAGGCGAGGCGACGTACGAGGCCCGTGATGCCCACGTACGAGGTGAGTACGCCTCCTGCCAGCACCACGAAGGCATCGATAGAAACCCAGCGCTCGAGCCACTTGCCAGCTGCGACACGACCCATGGTAGCCAGCACCACGTCCTTATCGCTGTAAATCCCACCTGGACCTTCCAGCGGCAGCACCGCAAGGGATAGAAACGAGAGCAACAAGTTGTAGAAGGTGGCGAACCCCCACATGTTGCGCAGCGTCTTGCGGAACACCCCGGGGGCTTGTTCCTCCACGAATTGCGCCGAAGTCTCGAAGCCCGTGATGCCTAACATGGCTGACGAATAGCCGAAGAAGATGCCGGTCAACACGTTGCCTTGCACGAGCTCTCCAGCCACATTCACACTCGGGAAATCCGTCTGCATGTTGGTGGTGAAGATCTCCGGATGTTGAACGGCATAGTAGAACGAGCAGCCGCTTAGCAGCGTAAGCGTCACGACGTGGGCGATGAAGATCCCCAGCGCCACCGTGGAGCTCTCGGCGATCCCGACTATCGAGAGGATAGCGAAGACGAAGAGCAACAGCACTGTACCAGGCACAACCTCGACGTCCATCTGGGTGTTTAGATATCGCAAAGCCGAGGTACCGGAGACCACGCCAGTGGCTAAGTACGAGATGATTCCTAGTGTGGCAGCCACTGCCGCCGTGCGCTTGGATGTGGTATTAAGCAACACATTGTAGGAGCCACCGTTCAGTGGGATGGCAGTCACGGCTTCCTCGTAAATGTAGCGGAAGAAGTGCAGCACTACAGCCACAAGCGCTTGAGCCAGAGGCGTGAGCTTGCCGGCTTTGCCCGCTACGATGCCCGAGGAGTACAGCACGCTGGCCAGGATGTCGTTCCCGCAGATGGCGGTGGACCGCCACTCGCCCAGCTTCGGATGCGGCGTCTCCAGTCTGTCGCGGACGGCGGCTAGGGCGTCGGAAGGCACGTGGAGCGCATGTGCCTCGCCGTCCGGCGGATACATCCACGCCGGCAGCGGCTTCGTGCCCGTGGTGCGGAGTTTGAAGTCGCGAATGCGGGGCGACCGACGCGACACAGCGGGTGCGGAGGGGGCGGTGTCCATAGGAGCAGCGCCCTCGCCGTCTTGCGAAGAGAGCAATGTCACCTTGAGCTCATCCATCTAAGACTGCTGATGCGGATTCCGGATACTGCTGACACGGAGGAGGCACGCGCCCCTCCAGCTGAGAGATTTGATTGTATGTGAAAGATAGCAGCATGATATTGTGGTCGAAGTAGTCGTTTGTTTGGAATGCTCTGCTTGTAAAGATGTGATCTTTAAGGGGCAGAGAAGAGCTGGATACCGCTCCGAAATGGGCCAACCCCACGATGGCAACCTTCTGGCGATACCAGTACCGGTATGGGGTATGGTATACGGTATACACCCACTTGGCAGCAAATATCCGGCACAACAGCGACCTTTCGAAGTGGATACGCTGGATGCGCGCTCGAAAATGGCTCGTCATTCAAACATTGCGCGTGTCTGAGCTTGAATATGGCTACGCTTCAGGTAACAGACCATGCCTACGCTTCAGATAGCCGAGGCGGGCCAGCGATACTGGGGCAATCCTGATCATGCTGCCCGAAACTGTGACTCAGCGCCACTCAAAACGCATGCGATGGCAACTGCAAAATTGATTCTTCTCACTCCGTTTATGCGGTCCATGCATAATATTTGGTGGAATGGAAGTAGTGGCTGACGGTGGTGTTGATCTATTATTGGGAGAAACTCGTTGAATCAAGTAACGCTCGCTTTTGTCACCAATTCTAACGCGCGCGCCAATTCTCGCTCGAATGTCGTGGACAAAATGGGGGCGTCTTGAACCCAGCAAAAAAGATTATCAGAGCACACACCCATTAACGTTGCGGAATGCCCTGATTTGTCTCCCAAAGATACTCTGTGGCGGACGCTCTGCTCCCAGCCAGGATGGCTCCTCGTGCGAACCTGGCTTCGTATTTCGTTCTTCTGCAACCTTGTTGCTGCGATTATTCTGCGTCCGATACATGAATTTACAGGAACACTTGCAACAAGTTCAGCGGAAGCTTAGCATAGAGCATTGCAATTTGCATGAAGGGCACCTCCCAACCACATTTGCAACCAGACGAAAAGATCGATTGGATGGCTCGATTCTCCAAACTCTCCAAAAGAAAGGTGTAACCCACGCTGTTCACGTTAGTTCATGGCTTCGGCGCGTTTTGTCTTTATGTTGGGCACTGTTGGGCAAACGTTTCGCTCGACACCCACCCCTTTCTTCTGAATTCCGTTCTGACCCCTTCTTCCTCTTTTGCATCGGTCGGTGTTTGCAACAAGCCGATCCTAATTTCCGTCTGTCCCTCTCCGAGATGAGCGGGAGAGATCGGAGTCAGTCTGTTTGGGAGGTTTCTACCGTTGATCCCACAACCGGCCACCTTTCCGCGACTGTCTCGCTGCGCTGCGGTAAGCTCCCGACAAAAACAACTCGCGCACTTTGCAATTCGCCCGCTGCCGTTCACCAGAGACTATTTTTGCAAGTGGATAACCCAACAAGGCACACGCTCTTGTCGCTAACCGCCCTTTTAGCTAAACCATGGCTGACGCGGCGAGCGCGGCGGCCGCCGTCACCAGTGACGCGGCGACGGAAGACCTGACGCCCTCGACCACCATCCTGAACGGCCTGAAGGTGTACGCCGTGATCGGCGCCATCGGCTGGCTGTGCTTCGAGCTCGGGCGCATCAAGCTGCAGCGCGCCTACTACTGCCGTGAGGGCAAGCCCGAGACGGCCAACGCCACGGTGACGCGCGCGCATGACGCGGGCTTGCTGGCGTGGCCGCGGGCGCTGCTGGCGACCAGTGACGACGTCCTCTTCGAGCAATGCGGCATGGACACGCTCTTCTTCCTGCGCTTCCTGCGGCTCTGCCAGAAGGTGACGGCCGTCGCCGTCGTGTGCTCGGTCGCCAACTTCCCCATCTACTTCTACGCGAAGAGCGACTCGCTGGACGCGCTGTACAAGATGACGCTGTCGCATCTGGACACGGACGAAACCTGGCGCTTCTGGTTAACGGTGGCTACCATGTACCTCGTGTCCTTCGCCACCTGCTTCCTGCTCTGGCGGGAGTACGTGGAGTACATCCGTCGGCGCCACGAGTTCATGGGGCGCAAGCACCCGCAGCAGTACTCGGTGGTGCTCAACGGGCTGCCTCCTAACCTCTGCACGGAGCAGACGCTGCGCAACTACCTGGAGCTCTTGTTCCCGAAGTCGGTGCTGCATGTGTTCGTGGCATTGGAGTGCGGCGACTTGGAGAAACTGGTCAAGGAACGCGTCAAAGTGCGCAACAAACTGGAGCACGTGTTGGCACAGAGCGCGAAGACCGGCGACCGCGTCATGACCCGCGACAAGCTGCTGGGCGGCAATAAAGTGGACGCTGTGGTCATGTACCAGGAGCAGCTCAAGGCGCTGAACAAGGCCGTGGAGAAGGAGATGCGCTCTCTCGCACGCAACCAAGCGGCCATTGCCCACCAGCTCGTGGAATCCAGCAACGGCACGGATGACGCCGTGACCCCCACCTTAGGCGAAGATGGCATGCCCACACTGCACGAGCCGTTCGTGGACAATGACTACGAGGACGACGTGGAGTCGCAGTACATCAAGAGCCTGAAGAAGCAGGAGAAGAAGGGCAGCAAGAAGCTGGGCATCATGCGCGGCGCCGGCTTCGTGACCTTCCGCAGTCTCAAGGTCGCCCAGTCCTGCACGCAGATCTTGCAGAGTGCGGACCCGACGCAGATGCACATCGAACCAGCGGCCTACGCGGAGGACGTGGTGTGGGAGAACATCGGCATCTCGTACAACGTGAAGGAGACGTGGTTCCTGATCTCCATGGCGCTCACGACTGCTATTATCCTGCTCTGGACGGTGCCCACGGGTATCGTGGTGTCCTTCGCCAAGGTGGCATCGCTGGAGCAGAGTTGGCCGTGGCTTAAGACTGCAGTCGATAACCAGCCGTGGATCAAGTCGGTGCTGGAGCAGCTCTCGCCGCTGATGCTGTCTGTGATGACGGCGTTGGCTCCGATTATCTTCGGCATCCTGTCGAAGCGCGAAGGCCACGCATTCGCGTCCCAAGTGGACAATTCGCTGCTGAACAAACTGGTGGTCTACCAGATCTACGTGACCTTCCTGCTGCCCATTATCGGCGGTACGGTCATCGATGCGGTCATGGGCTCAGGCGACACGGATCTGACCGACGTGAGCGCCGTGCTCACCATCGTCAGCGACGCCGTGGCCGTGCAGTCCTCCTTCTTCATCACATATCTGCTGGTCAAGACGGGCCTCAATCTCACCCTGACCTTCCTGCGCGTGACCCCCATCGTCAAGGCGGCGATCTACCAGACGGTCGCTCCGAAGCTGACCCCGCGGGAGCGTTCGTCGCCGTGGTTTGGCCTCACGTCGCTGGCGAATCCGGGCGAATTCGGAGCCACGGGCCAAGTATCCGAGTACTACCTCGTGCTCATGCTGGTGCTGGTGTTCTGCGCCATCGCGCCTATCCTCAACTACTTCGCGCTGGCCTATCTGCTGCTGTCGGACCTCGTCTACCGCTGGGCCGCGCTGTGTGTCCACGACCCGTCGACGCAGACCACGGGCACGTTCTTCCCGTCGCTCTACCGCTTCATCGTCGGCGCGCTCATGTTCTCGCAGATCATCATGGCGTCGGTGCTGGCCACCAAGCAGGTGGCGCTGCCGGCCACGTTCTCCATCATCCTGCCGTTCCTCACCTTGGCCTTCCACCTGTTCGTGAGCTCCCGCTACCCGAAGCTGGCGCTGAACCTGCCGCTGGACCAGGCGGTGATCATCGACTCGAGGCGCTCGCGCCAGATGGACGACCTGGAGAAGGTGCTGGAGGACGTGTACAAGCAGCCGGCCTTGCTGGAGCGCGCGCCGCTGGAGCCCGACTACCAGGGGCTCTCCAACGATCCCAACCCGGAGAACCAGCTCTCGTCGCCGCCGCCAAGCGAGGTGCGTGCTTGATGGGGCGTGGAGCCATTGCCAGGACTGAGCCAACGGAACTAACTGCTTGGATGTTGTGTACTGCTTTGTGTTTGGACAGAAGGAGTCGTTCCGCTCGCACGACAAGCAGATCTTTTCACCGGTATAGACTGCTCAGCTCTTGCATGTTGTGCTATAAGACACGACTTTGGTTGCACTGTACATGTAGTAATACATCCCCATTCTGCAAAGGGAGAAGCAGCGGAAGGCAGAAACTTACGAGCGGTCTGGTTTGTTTTGCTTTGCATGCTTCGTGTTTGCAATTTGCAGAAGCAGCTGGGCATATCACGCAAGAATTCAGAAAACGATCCGACGTCGTATGCTCGCATGGAGAGTAACAAGTCCAAGAGGCACGAGGGCGCTGACGTGGGCGGCTTGGTGTAAGCTGGAGCCAGCTGGAGATTACCATGCTGGCCAGATCGTGGTTCGCCATGTGGCAGGCGAACACCCGCCGCTCTGATCTGGACTGTCGACCGGCACTCTGGTATTGAACCCTTTCAGATCTGGGCAATTATAAACCCATCATTGATCAGACACGACGTTGAAGGAGGTTGAAGTGGTTAGCACCCGCCGCCTTCATGTACCTGGATTAATACATGTACACAATGCAGGTGTACTTGTGTAGATAACGGTACATTACGCTGCAGTGGCTGCAGTGGCTGCGGCGATACACCCACTGTCACTTCCCATCCCCATTCGATTTCGTCAATGTGTGTGTTCAATGCAACCCGACACAGGGTCACTGCAAGATTTCTTAGAGAGCCCAACGACTTGCACTGGGGGCTCAGGCGCAAAAATCGCAATAGAGCCTGACAGAACAAAAACTGCTGGCGGGAGCCAACACACGCAATCGTCTATCAGGAAGACCTTTGCAATTTGCAAATTTGCAACTTGCAAGGCAATTTTCCAGCGGCCTTTTCGCAACGAAAGGGGGAAAATCGACCCTCGATCTGGCTATCGTTCGAAGAAACGAGAGAGGAGCGAGGGCTTCAAAATAAGATGACGAAGATACGTCTTCAGCCAATCAGATCGCTCCATCCCAAAAAATAGAACCTTTTTTTTTAGAGAGAAAGCTCTCAACAGGTGCATTCATTCTGGTTTGGCTCAATTTTTATCCTCTACCAAAAAAGTAGGTCTTGGACACGCTCTATTGTTTTCTTTATTGCAACGGCCGGAGAGATCAGACTCAGGCCGATCAATCATCTGCTCGCCGTCTATTTTCGAGCGCTGCTCTCTCTCGTCCTCGCTGCGGCTAGACAATATCCCGCTTCCTGCTCGGCGCTGCGTCTTCCTAATCGCCAAGCGCTTCTTCCTGGAGAACGTCGGCCGACCATGCACTCGCCGCTGGCCATCTCGCACATCTCGCTGTCGCAGTCCGCCAGCTCGGGCTACCAGAGCGCCAGCCGCAGCAATGGCAGTCGCATGTTCGACGCCGAGTCGCCGTCCGCCACATCAGCGGCCAAGGACTTCTTGTATCAACGCGCACTGGCGCCCAATGCCGTGCCGCTACTAGTGCGTCTACAGAGGCCTCGCATCTTAGGCTCAGCGCTGCTGGGTGTGGGCGTCATCACTGGCGTTATGGCGCTTTTACGGCGAGGCATCGTGTTGAAATCGTTCCAGATCTCCAGCAACAGCTCCAAGGACGTGGACGTGGACGCCTACAATTTCTACGTGGGCATGTGCACTTCACTAGTGGTGAAACCACTACTCGCCTTAGTGACGGCCGTAGCACCGGCAGTATTGTTGTGCTTCTTGACACAAGTGGCGATGCAAGAACGGAGTTCAAGACGCACACGATTCGCCCTTGCGTTACTGGGTAACGTGGTCTTCTGGCTCTTGTGCAATGGCTTCATGGCGTTGTATGCAAGTCAGCAGCCCGTTCGAGTGGAGTCCGCTATTGGCGACAGTGATCTGGTCGACTACTCTAGTCTCCAAGCAGCAACTTCGGACGGTGGATCTAGTATGGATACGATCCTACGCAGTGCCATGCTGACCCGTGACGCAACGGCATCGACATCGGAAGGGCAATGCAGTCGTCCGTCGCCTCGAAGACTGCCAGCTCAGCTGGATTTCGGCTTCCCGGCACATTCGTGGCTCAGTAATATGCTGCCATTTGCACCGGAGACCACGAGTTCGAACACGTTGAAGGTGGCGCTTGGCGATGGCATCGAAGGCATTGAGGACACGACGCTACCCATGAACCTGACGACTGCGCACATCCTTGTGACCTCCGCGCTGCGTGCTACCGACGATTTCTTCCGTGAACAAGGTGTTGCAGCTAATGCCGGTCTATTTGAGCTGGGTCTACCAAAAACCTTCGACACCGGGTCATCGACTAACGGGACCATGACCCAGGCACTGATTGAAGCCACCAATGCCTCGATGACCCTCGCGTTCGACACACGCGACCATCTTCGCAACTTCAGTGTTCTTGAGGCACAGCTGGAGTTCGTGAAGTTCCCATGGACGTCTGATACTGGCGCCTTAGTATTTGAGGGCGTGACACTCGAGATTCCGATGGACACCGACTTTCTGCGTCGCGACGTGAAGCTCAGCAATGATACGACTCAGTCTGTTCTCTACGGAGATCAAGCGCAACGTGGAGTGTTCGAGATCAACGCTAAGGAGGAGTGCGGGCGCAACGGATGCGTCGTGAGTCCTGTAGGCGCTGTATTATCAACAGCCCCTGCAGATGAAGGCAGTCAAGTGCGTGCACTCCCCATTTGTGTCGATGCGACCACTGGACTCGACGACTACGAGGCCACACTGAACGTCAACGGCACCGAGTGTGAACAGCGATCCAACCACTCCGTTTTGATCCTGAGCTTCGCCAAACGTATCGAAGGTGACGCGATCCGATCTTCACAAGCGAATGACTCGACCGGAGTGATCGTGACGCTCTCGAACGCTCGGAAAATCTACCAAGTCACTGCTGGCCGGTTATCCTGGACTCCGACCGACTTGGCCACAGCTTTCCACGCGTCTTGTCAAGCTGGCGACTGCAGCGGTTTGGCCTTCCCACTCAGCGATAGTGGGCGTCAGGTTCTCGTGGGGAACGACCACCTGCCATTGAGGAATCTGACCATGTACACGCCGTCTGTATCGACGTGGCTTCCCCTCGTGACCTCAAACGTGCAGGAAGTGGACATGAGTGACATCCTCAAGAGCGACTTCGTGTTTCCTCGTAACTTCGCCGACTCGAACGACTGGATTCCCGTGGATGGAGCACGTTGCGAGCGAGAACGTGGCGTCTTTCTGGATCGCGTGGAGGGCTCCCACTTGTTCTCGGAGCGTGCGTTGCAGCCCGCGTATCAGTCAGCGCTCTTCTGGTTGTTCCAGCATGGCGTCGTACACCAGAAAGCGAGCCAGACCTCGTCATCTTCGACGCTGGAGTTTGATGCCAGCATCACATATGTGGACGTAACGCTGTCCGTCCCTGAAATCTCCGCTACACTCACGTTCGTGGGCTGTGCGTTGCTGCTGGTGCTGAGTGTGCTCGTGTTTTTGGGTGGCAAAGGGCGTGAAGCCGATATCGAACGGCACTTCAAGCCGCACCACTTGGCGCGTGTGCTCCTGAACGATGACGCGTTCTCGCATCGACTGCTCAAGTGCGACTTACTGAATGTGGGCAACAAGTACCTGGACAGCTCGGAGCTGCTGGACCAGTTCGAGATCAGCGGCTTAGCCTTGAGACACCGCGACCGACCGGCCGATGTGCTCATTGTGCCCAAGGGCCAGTCGTCCGCCACGTCCTCAGCCGCCTCGAGTCAACACATGCAGGCGCTAGTGTAACTCGTAGTGTATACATTTTTTATCATAGATCATAGACTCTGTTTGCTTTTTTGCTATTTACGTTGATCGATTTGGTTCATTCCTTGCTGCGGCGTGGCTTGTCTTATGCGTAGACGATGCGGAACTTCTCAAAGGCGTACAGGAACTCGACCATGGCCGTCTTCCTGAGCGCGTCGGGGTCTTCCAGGTCCAGCAAGATGCCGTCATCGATCGCCAGAAGCGACGCGTCCGGGTCCTCCAGCAGTGCTTTTCTTAGAGATTCCTGCGCAACATCGTCGAGTCCCAGCTCCCATGAACTCTGTCGGTCGCCATTTCTCCAGTATCCGGCTGGCAGAAGCCCAGTCGAGTCGCCTTCAGGGTCAAACGCGTTGACACTACCGCCCCATGCTGCCAGCGACCGCGACTCGAGTCGATTGTGATTGCTCCGATGTTTCTTGGTGAATGTGTCGGCGAGATTCACCCCCAATTCTACCTCCATGTCCACGTCATCCTTCCCTGCGTCTTCATCGAAGACGCCTCCCCGTCCTGCGAAAGCCGTTGGTAAGTGCCGCGCGGTGGCCTTTGTCGTTGCTGCCATGTTGCTTCGCTCGGAGAAGTCAGTCACTCACTGACGGAAGAAGGGCTCCACGGCGTCCGATGGAACGATCTTTAGTCCTGCGAAGCAGGCAGAGAGCCGCCGTGTGGCAAAACTCCTCATCATTTCTGGCCTTCACTGTCTGTGCCTCGATCTTGAAAAGCCGCGGGAGGCTTCGAAGGGACAGGGCGTGGCTACGACCAAATGCTGAGTTGGAAGGAATATCGAAGCCGGAATGAAGCTACAGTTAATCAAACAGCAAGTTCACCGAGAACCACTCGATGCGGAGCAGTCGTTTCGCAAATTGGAACGGCGACGAGTCCTCCCGTCGTCCAACCAACCAGTTGGCCGTGCATGTCGTCATGCGTCTCTTGAATATCCGACCAAGATGTGACGGGGTTCAGTTGGCTTGAGAGAATCGTGGAATAAGTGTTGTCGGTAACAACCCTTCAGTTTTACGGTGCGAGATGAGGGATTTGGGGTTGCTCGATGCGGGGCAAAAATGTTGAAGTTGAAGTTGCCGCACCCGCGCGCGCACTCGCCACACCGGAAACACCCGCATCCAGACGAAGATGGAGATGGCGAGCAACGTGATGCGGTTCGCCTTGGCTACGTTCTTCATGAAGCACGGTGGCGGCCGTATGCATTTGTCGCAAACCTTCAATGACGTCCCTTTGTCGCCCGCGTCGTACGAGTCCATCGACGTGCGCAGCTCTCTCGGGGACGATGCGACGCCCGAGGAAAGAATAGAACATGCATTTTCCATCTCCCAAGATCAGGAAGAGGATCGCGAAGCTGATGCGCCAACGTGGGAGGAGCCTAACGAGTTCTCGGGCGTTGTGCGGGCGCACATCTCGAATCTGAACGCTTTGCTGGTCGAGCAACACGCGGCTGAGTTTTCCAATGGGGTGGCTGAACTTCGGGAGTACGTGGTTAGCAACGGGTTGCTGTTGCCTCTACTGGGCGTGCTGGTGGATATCATTGCGCACGAAGAGCAAGAGGGCGGTCAGCGGTATACCAAGTGCGTTTCACAAGGTATACAGAAGTGGATAGACGTTTGGTATGGCGAGAGGTCTCTAACGTGCTTGGTGGACTTTCAGTGATAGTGCACATGTGCTTTGAGAGTTGCGGCGAACCCTCCGCCGTTTTCGACCAGGTACCTTGACGCAGGGATGAATGACGCCACATTGGAGGTTCTCACAGGTATCTGTTAGATGACAGAGTTGATACTCGAAGCGGTGGCGCATTGCGGCGAGAGCAAGGATGCCAAGGTGTCGCTTTGGCTGAAAAATGCACTTGACGATGTCGCGTACGGTCTCCAGGAGTACTGTGACCAACAGCAACACAGTGCAGCTTAGCATGATTTCTACCATTAGTCCCAAGCATGGACCAGTGAACACTGTCCTTGCCAAGCCAACAGAGAGTCGAGGGTCGTCTCTCCTCCTACAAGGAAGTCAGTGGCTTATTCGTAGTCCGAGAGCGGCGGACAGCTGCACACGAGGTGGCGGTCGCCGTGCACGTTGTCGACGCGGCCCACAGGCGGCCAGTACGTCTTGTTCTTGCCATTCTGCTGCCACGGCGCCGGGAAGGCGGCCTGCTGGCGCGAGTACTTGCGCTCCCAGTCGGCCGCCGTGACCTGATCCACCGTGTGCGGCGCGTGCTTGAGCGGCGAGTCCTGCACGGCGATGGCGCCCGTGGCCACGTCCTCGATCTCGCGGCGGATCAGCGCCAGCGCCTCGCAGAAGCGGTCCATCTCGGCCTTGCTCTCGCTCTCCGTGGGCTCGATCATGAGCGTGCCGCCCACGGGCCACGACATCGTCGGACTGTGGAAGCCAAAGTCCTGCAGCCGCTTGGCCACGTCCTCCTCCACGATGCCGAGCTCCTTGAACGGGCGCATGTCGATGATGAACTCGTGCGCGCACGTGCCGTTGGCTCCGCGGAAGACCACCTCGTAGTGCTTCTCCAGCGTCTTGGCCATGTAGTTGGCGTTCAGGATGGCGGTGGACGTGGCCTGCTTGAGGCCAGCCTCGCCCAGCATGTTGATGTACATCCACGGGATCGGCAGGATGCCGGCGCTGCCGAAGGGCGACCCGCTCACCGCCGACTCCGTCTTCTTCACCGTGTGGTCGCCTTCTCCGCCCGTCGGCATGACCGAGTGGCCTGGCAGATGCGGCGCCAAGTGGGCGGCCACCGCGATGGAGCCCACGCCCGGCCCACCACCGCCATGAGGGATACAGAACGTCTTGTGCAGATTCAGGTGGCACACATCGGCGCCGATATCCCCGGGGTTACACAGCGCCACCTGTGCGTTCATGTTGGCGCCGTCCATGTAAACCTGGGCGCCATGCGAGTGGATGAGCTCCACCATGTCCTTGATCCCTGGCTCGAACACGCCGAAGGTCGACGGGTACGTGATCATGAAGGCACTGAGCTTATCAGCGTGCAGCGCCGCCTTGGCCGCCAGATCCTCGCGGTCCACGTTGCCATTGGCGTCCGACTTGACCACCACCACCTTCATGCCGGCCATGACGGCGCTGGCCGGGTTCGTGCCGTGTGCGGAGACCGGAATCAGACACACATTGCGGTGTCCTTCGCCGCATTCGCGCTGGTAATTGCGGATGGTCAGCAGGCCAGCGTATTCGCCTTGCGCGCCGCTTTGCGGCTGCGTAGACACGGCACTGAAGCCCGTGATGACGGCCAGCGAATGGTTCAAGGACTCGATGAGTTCACGGTAGCCGGCGCTCTGCTCCTCCGGTACAAACGGGTGGACATTGGTGAATTCAGGCCACGAGATCGGCGCCAGCTCCGCCACAGCGTTCAGTTTCATGGTGCAGCTACCCAGCGAGATCATGGAGCGGTTAAGTGCCAGGTCCTTGTCTTCCAGCTGCTTCAGGTACCGAGTGAGCTCCGTCTCCGACCGGTACTTGTGGAACACGCCGTGCTCCAGATACGGTGATTCGCGACGCAATGACGTCGGGATGCTCTGGTGCTGAATCTCCAGCGCTCGAGCACTTAATTCCAGCTCCAACTGCTCCGGCAGGTCGCTCGGAGCGGCTCCGAAGGCCAATAGCAGCTTCTTCAGGTCCTCCAGCGCCACACTCTCGCCCATAGACACGCCCACACGCGCGTCATCGATGACGCGCACATTCACCTGCTGCTTCGCAGCTTCCTTCGCCACATCAGCAGCCTTGAGCCCCGCCGCAGCCACGTCAATCTCCAGCGTATCGAAGAAGCAGTCGTTCACCACGTGGCACTTGGGAGCATAGCGCTCCAGGCCCGCTGCCAGCGTTGCGGCAAACAAATTGGCTCTTCCGGCGATGGCAGAGAGGCCTTCGGGCCCGTGGTAGATCGCGTAAGCCGCCGCCATGTTGGCCAGCATCGCCTGGGCCGTGCAGATGTTACTGGTGGCCTTGTCCCGACGGATATGCTGCTCGCGGGTCTGCATGGCCATACGCACGGCCGGTTCGCCCCGCGAATCCACGGACACGCCGATGATGCGGCCGGGCATCTTGCGGTGGTACTGCTTGGTGGTGGCCAGGTAGGCGGCGTGCGGGCCGCCGAACATGAGCGGCACGCCGAAGCGCTGGGCAGAACCCAGCGTGATGTCGGCGCCCCATTCGCCAGGGGGTGTGAGTTGCGTCAGACTCAGGAGGTCGGCGGCTACTGCCACCACGAGCTTGTGCGCATGCGCTGCTGCCACAAACTCGCGGTAATCGTGGACCGCGCCGAACGTGGTGGGGTATTGAAGCAACACGCCGCTGTAGGTCGCATCCAGCTGACTCAAGGCACTCATCGGGTCACCGACTACCAACTCGATGCCCACATTGCGCGCGCGGGTTTGCAGCATCCCGAGGGTTTGCGGATGCGTATCGTGCGCGACGAAAAACTTGGCCCGCTTGCCATTGAAGCTGCCGTGCGCCAGCGCCATGGCCTCCGCGGCGGCCGTGGCCTCGTCCAGCAGCGACGCGTTGGCGAACTCGAGGC
>MBAC02005442.1:0-18575 GCA_001712635.2 Nothophytophthora sp. Chile5
AAGGAAGATTGCTTTGCGATGCATGCATGTTGGTTTAACTTTGAATATCACTATCAGATTTCCTCGGAACGGTGCAGTGCACCATAAAGTATACTTTGGACGCTAAGGCGCCAAGGGACCGATAGTCGACGACGACATCGAAGATGGCTGGGCGCTTCCGACTGGAGAGCGACGGGGATGTGGATATGTCCATCCCGCAGCCGGTGTACGTGTACATCTCTCCACCGAAGATGACGTCGTGGGACCAGGCGTCGCTGATCAAATGGCAGCGAGCAAGACGCCAGTACGAGCAGCGCGTCAAAGAACGGTGCAACTGGACCAAGGAGACCTTCGAAACAGTCCTGATGGGTGTGCGCCGCTCAGTGGAGCCCGACCTGTTGGACCATTTGGCGACCTATGTCTTCCTCAAACCTGCTCAGGACCTGAGCGACGACGAGATCTCGGCGGCTGTGAGTGCACGTTGCCTCAGTTTGAAGAACGCGCACATCCCAGAGCCGACAGCTTTGTTCAAGAAACAACTGAACATGGACCTGGCTATAGACGACGTGGAAGCCCGCGTCGTCCAGTACTTCATCGCTTTCAACCGTACCATCCAGGATAACGGGTTGGAGTCGATCATGGGGAAGGGCAGTGCGGCAGATTCTGACTACAAGGATCAGATGAAGAATCGCAGCAAGATCCTGATAGAGAACCTTGCTCCCTCCCTGTTGCGTGACGAAATCACGCGTTTGGTGGCCTTCGAATACAGGGCTGCCAAGACCGATGAGCAGAAGCTCTACTCCCTCATTATGGAGCGAGCTAAACAGCAGCAGCTCTATTACCTGCTGGCCCGTGAGCATGAAGCTGGAAAAGCAGACAAGAAAGCTACATCGGCTTCGCGTAAGACGGCTCCGGACAAGAATGGAGAGCCAGCGCACAGGAATCCAAAGAGCGGTTCTGACAACACCGCATCCGCTGAGACTTCGATCAGTTCTAGTGGAAGCGGACAGACGGATTGGAGGACCCGAATCCCTCCATCCGGATGTCTATTCTGCCAAGGCGCTCATTTGGTTCGAAATTGCCCCACGGCAACTGAAAAGCAGAAGACGGACGCGCTCGCGACGTATCAAGCGAGTCGAGGTCGAAAGACAAAAAGAACGGTTGTGCAACGGGCTGAAACGGCGGTGGATGATGTGGTGGAAGACGCTCAGATCAAGCTGCCTGAGTGATGACGAGCACACCGTTCTTGTGAATGAGTTGATTGAACTGCCCATGTGCACTGACACGGGCGCTGACCAAAGCGTGGTGCCTATACAGGCGATTGGTCGTCTCGAAAAAGGCGGGAACTTGGTGCTGAAGCAGAAGCTGCCGACACCAATCCATGTTCGTGTTACTGGTGGCAGATCCGGACGTCAGCGGGTCCAGTGAACCTATATGGTATCGACTGTCTCATTTGGGTGGCGAAGAGGACGAATTCCTCCTCGGGCAGGAGGTTTTGAAACGGCTCGGCATTGATGTGAAGCGTACACTCGAACAGTTGACGAACACCAATATCCAACTGCACACGGATGACCTCCCTGAGGAGCCTGAATTGGGCGCTCATACTAACGGTGAGGTCAAAACTGAGTTGGAACGCATGTTCAGAGAGGTGGATGCAATCCTGACCGACCCTATTCACGCCGGGTTCTGTGCGAATCTCAAGAAGCTCCACCGAGAATTTTATCAGACGTGGAGGACTCGTATTGGCCCTGATGATCCAGCGAAAGTGGAGCCTCAGACGGTGACACTGGTGGAAGGCGCAGTGCCCGTCCGGTGCAAACCTCGACACTATCCGCCTGCCCAATTGAAGTTTCTGCGAGAACATGTGGCGCTACTTGAGCAGTACGGCTTCGTGAGGAAGTACAACCTGAGCAAGTGGTCGTGCAACGCTGTGCCAGTTCGGAAGTCAGACAACCCGTCCGACTTTCGGGTGACGAATGACTACACCAGGGTGAACAAACTCACGATCCCAATTGCAGGAACGATGCCTCATTTTGCTGTGGTCCTGGCATGCGTCGCTGGTGCCAAGTTCTTTGCCAAGTTCGACCTCTTCAAAGGATTCTGGCAGATACTACTTGATCCGGCCTGCCAGGAATTCTTCAGCTTTATGACGGACGACGGGGTATATACACCTTATCGCGTGCCGCAAGGGGCGACAGACTCTGCGCTCCACTTTCAGAATCAAATGCAGACCGTATTTGCGGAGTTGCTCTACAAGTGCGCGTTGATCTGGATGGAAGATGTCATCATTTTTGGCCAACCTGCGGCGTTTCTACGAGCTGATGGCGGAATTCAATCTGAAGCTGAACGCCAAGAAGAGCGTCCTGCTGTGCACGGAGGTGAATTGGTGTGGCCGTGTGATTGACGGAAATGGCGTCCGCCACGATCCGTCGCGTTTGTCTGGCTTGGTGTCGCTCCCTGTGCCTGGAACTGCAGCGGACCTGCAGCGCTTCCTGTGCGCTTGCAACTGGATTCGTGAAAGTATTGTGGATTATGCTCGTGAATTCGAGCCATTCCAGGCCAAACTGAACGGCGCTTTGTTGAACAAGAGTCGGAAGAAACGAATCGCGGCGGGCATCGAACTCGCGTGGACGGACGCTGAACGCACGCAGTATGAGAATGCGCTAGCGTGCATTGCCAACGCATCCAAGCTGCATTTCCCGACCGCTGAGGCGACGGTGTGCCTCTTTACGGATGCCTCTGACTTGGGTTGGGCAATTGTGGTGACGCAGGTGCACCAGTGGGACTCGAAGCTCTCACCTACGGACCAAGCACACGAACTGTCAATCTGCCATGGAGGCGTATTCAGGGGAGCAGAGCTCCACTGGTCTGTCGTTGAGAAGGAGGCGTACCCGGTTGTCCGAGCGTGCGTCCTACTGGACTACGTTTTGGAGAGAGAAGGGGGTTTCAAGGCATTCTGCGATCACTCCAACTTGATCCAGATCTTTTCGCCTTCAGAGGAGGTGAAGAAGCACACGAAAGGCAAGTTGCTGCGTTGGGCTTTGCGCATTTAGTGCCTCCGCTACACTATTGAGCATGTGGAGGGTGAACAGAACCTATGGGTCGATATCGTTTCCAGATGGGTACCGGCTCAGCACGGCAATGTGGTTCGACTCCGATCAGCACGCACAGACAGCTAGCTCTCCCTGTTGCGTCCCCTCCAGGATGACTCGTTTGAATGGCCTACGATGGACTCCATTGCAGAGGCACAGCGAGAACATGTTCGACCGGATCCGCAATTAATTCGTGGTGAGGATGGTCTCCTCCGAAAGAACGGCAAACGTTGGATCCCCGGCGGAGCTTCTGAACTGTTGTTGCGGCTATTCGTGATCGTGCATTGTGGCATCCATGACCACCGGGGCGAGGACGTCATGTACGAACTCCTCCGACAGGAGTTCTCTATTGAGGGATTGAAGGCCAAGGTACACAGTTTCGTTGGAGAATGCTTGCTTTGCAAGCACGTAAAGGGCGGCCTGCTTATCCAGAGGCCCTGGAATGTGACCCATACGGCAACGAAACGCAACGAGCAACTGCATCTATACTTTCTTACATTGGAGGAAAGTTACAGGGGCTCTAAGTACATATTGGTGCTCAAGGACGACCTATCGCACTACTGTGAGTTGGTGGCCAGTGATAGTCCCAACGCGTTGGTGGCCGTGGCTGCAGTGCTGGATTGGTGCAAGAGATTTGAACTGCCGCAGTGCTGGGTCACCGACAACGGATCCCACTTTCGCAATGAGTTATTGGGGGATTTGAAGAATCGGCTTGGTGCAGACCACCATTTTGTGCCAGTGTACACACCTTGGCTGAATGGGACGGTGGAACGCGTCAACCGGGACATACTCCAAGTTCTCCGAGTATTGTTGTTGGAGTTTCAACTCGATACTAGCAATTGGGAGTATCTGCTTCCGATAGTCCAGTCGAACCTGAATCACTCGCCAGTGCGCTCACTAAATGGCCATTCTCCACTTGATGTATTCACCGGATTGGAACGCCAGTCGGTGTTGAACACCATAGTCAAGTCTAGTGAGACTGATGCCCAGACAGTGACAATTTCGGGTGATTTGCAGCCTTATGAGGGGCAACTCAGGACCTTGCGGCAGAACATGCAAGAACTGCATGCAGAGGTGGTGGGTGTCAAAGAGAGACGGCGACTTCGGCAAATTGCAGCGAAGAACGGTAGTGTTTGCACTTTCGCGGTTGGGGATTTCATTCTCTGGCCGCGAGCTGATCCGCGCATGCATGGTCGCAAGTTAATGTGTGACGGGGCCGTCACAGAGCACCAAGCACAGAGGAAGTGCTAAGCGATATCTTATCGCTTTGACCGAACTTGGTTCGGTCCTGTTCCTGGCCTAACGGAACGTGCTTTGGGGGTTGAAAGCAAAATAAAAACTGAATTGATTCCTTAGTTTTCGGCAGTATTTCACCCTGCAAATAAAATACCCGTAAACTAATCTTGTGCTAAATGTAAATCCATGCATAGCAATAAACTACACATCCCATGCGTAGTTTATGCTGGAAACTCGAACGAGTGGCTCCCAGCCACTCAGGTACAATGTACCATGAATCCAGGGGATTCAAGGGATTCAAGGATCCCAAAAGAGTGACACACGTCACCCTTTATGTCACTAGGCCGATACCGGCTTTACCGTGACTGTGTAAGGGGTACAGATCGTACCCCGTTACACATGTTCCCTGGTAAAATAATATAACAATTCCAAGATAGCGTGGTTGAAAGCGTCATATTTCCCATGAAAGATTTATGTAGCCTCCGCGGCTCCTGTGACGACACCGCTCCGGAAGACACCATTTATTTTGTTCTGGGAAGGAGCCTAGACAAACAAAGAGCACAATTCCATCGGCCTTGTCCCCGCAGAGACGATGGTTATCCTTACAGTTTGATCTGATAAAAATTGAATGTGCTGGCCTCGTTTTCCTGGTAGGTGATTTAATGGATCTCCTCGCCCATGTCGAGTTCAATAAAGGCCAACAAGCGGCTTTGGGTAGTCTGACGTCACGCAGAACTCACGTCTCCTGTGTTCAGACTGGCCTCAGCTCGTGCAGACAGAGAACCGGGCTGGGCAGAGGTGGAAGAGAATCTATACATCTCGATGGCTAGTTCAACAAAGAGCGTGCTCACCGCTATCGAAGGGCAAGTTCGCTGCGTTGAAGCGTCCGCCCCGTATCCCTCATCACGCACACGTCGGTCGAGCTAGGAGGTCCTTCAATTGCCTGTGCGAAGCGTATATCGGTACACCTCACTCGCTCCCCAGTCATCCGTGCTATGAATCAGTTGTGACGACACACACTGCCTGTGCGGGTGCGTCGGTGGACTGGAAGGACTGCCCAACACTGGCAGTCTGGACGGGAAGTCCTTCGTTGTCTTCTTCGCCGGCAAAAACTGCACGGGGAGCTTCAAGGAGTGGCGAACGGAACTCCAAGAAAAAGGGGAAGTCCCTCAATGATAAGCTCTACCACCAAGTGCGATCACTAGTTGTCTTCAAGGAGAGTATTGGGGTCGAGAGCGTCGCTGACGCGGCCTGCAGTTGAGATCTAGTTTACGTGCAGTCCTAGAAATGCATATGCGGCCGCGCTGAGATCACTGAAGCACAGGATCAAGCCAACGATAATGCACACTTTGAAAAATACGCATTGACCAAACCTGTATGACTGAAGGGGAGCACCAACGGTCAACTCTGGGCTTCGCTTAATGGAAGTGATCCATACCTTCGCATTCGTGAGGGGCGTTGGGATATTGCAGAAGCTATGCGGAATGGATCGCCAACGCTGGATGCAAATGTCCACGAGTTCTGAGTGAGGTAGATCATGTAGCAGGGCTGATCCAACGAGGCTGAAACGAATCCGAGGCGAGGAAAGCGAAGACCAAACAGTTGGCAGCTACGAACAACGGTGGCTGTATTTCAACGTCCCGTCGAGAACACCTACAAAGGGAGAGATGTCCTGCAAAGCCATTCACTTTCGAAATAGAACACGTCCTCCCAGGTTTTAGAGCCTCATCCGCTCAACGTTTGATCATGTGGCTTGCCAAAACAGCAGCAGCATCCATTTGCCTCGCATCTGCGATCCTCCTCGGCTCCGTTGCCGCATGGCAGGGCTCCGTGTACTTCTACAAGGACGTTGACTTCAGCGGTACTCTCTGTCCGATAGACATCTCCACGACGCAGCAGTGCTTCAATCTCCCGTGTTTCGACGACCAGATCTCGTCCGTGAGGTGGGTGGACTTGCCTTCAACTGGCAAGATCCACGGCAAGTCCCACATCGCCTTCTACACACTCAAGAACTGCTTCGGCCCCCACGTCCATTTCCCCATCGACGACAAGGTCAACGGCGTAGGGTACCCGAATAACGTGAACAACTTTCGACGGTATGCACTCAACGACAAGATCTCGTCCTTTATGATCTGGGAAACCAGCGAAGCTGTTCGTCCCAGGAACGGCTTCACCACGACGTGCAAATCATAGACTCTACTAGTAGGAAGAGCACGATAAGCATTGATATATAAATCAGCACCAATCGGTGTGTCATTATCGCACCTTCGAGCATTCACTGCTTCTCTGTGTGGCCTGACCACCACCCAAGACGATCTCAGATCGCAGAGACCTCGACGCCTGACGCCAAGCGTATCGGGTACCAGTACCTATTGACACCTCAACATACATCGCATGTTGGTAAAGTGCTCACGCGCGAGGCGGTTGGTTGATGATACAGCGGATTCAGCACCAACAACACTGGTCAAAGAACAGTTTAACACATCGGGGTGCTGGTAAGAAACCAATGACGTACCTACCACCAAGTCTGGACGAGGTGGTCTGGAATCCAAACAACTCGTAGCACTGGAGGTCGCAGCTTGGACGCTGTCCTTCTCTCTTTCGAGAGCGTGTGGCTATCGGACCTCCTTCCATTCTACGTTTGTCTCCACCCTCACCAACTCAATTGTGGAACAACCACCAACCGACTCCAGAAAATGGGGTTCGCTAAGACATGCATGGCCGTACTGGGCTTTGCTTGTGTGATCTTCACCACACCGAGCTACGCCGCCGCGGTGATGGATGCCAGTGTGTATTTCTACACAGACATCAATTTCAGCGGCACGCTCTTCCCAGTGAACATCAACATGACGCAGAAGTGCTACAGCCTCTGCGAGTACGACCAAATGTCGTCCGTTAAATGGATGGGGCAGTTGCCCACGAGAGGCCGCATCTACGGCAAAGCCCACATCGGCTTCTACACGGAGAGAAACTGCATCGGCCCCAACATTCACGTCCCCATCGAGCCGAACGTCTATGGCATCGCGGATTTGGGCGATTATGCCATCGACAACGAAGTGTCGTCCTTCATGATCTGGGAAACCAGCGAGCGCATCAGGAACGGCAGCCAACTGCATTGCCCGTGGATATCATAGCGCAAGCGGCAAGCACCTCGCTCAGAGATGAGAGGTTATAGTATCGGAGAGCGAGAGATGAAGTAGTATGACAAGAAAATAGTCGACGAGCTTCCGAGAATCCTGCGTCCCAAATACTTTGGGACGTTTGTGCACTTGGTTGCTGTTCATTGATGCTGTATTCAATGCAAGAATTGAGCAGTTACCTGGGGTTCTTGAAACTGCAGCACGTGCAAGACACTTGGAGTTTGTATGCTGCAAGTTGAAGCTTGCTTTCTGGGGTTTGCAGATGGATCCCCTAGTCCCCGGTCTGTTATACCCTGCAGTTTGGGGACGTGCACCATGCAAGCCCCTAGCCGCCGGTCCAACTTGCAAAATGGAAATGGGTACAGCAGCGTTTCGCTAACTCGGCAGGGGTCGGGGCGGGCTTTGGATCCTCTCCTCTTGGCGATTTTGAGAGAAAGTGCGGCCGGATTGGCTCAAATCACGTTTTGGGGTCCAGCGACTGGCCAAAATCAATCCATACTGGTAAGAAACCGGTATGTTTGCGTCTCCAACGCAAGATGGTGGCTTCGCGCGGGAATTGGAGACGGCGCACAGAAAGAAGAGCCAGCCAAACCGATGCTGCATTGGGCGCCCTTTCTGCCGAAGCGGTAGGTAGGGGCGTGTCCCTTCGCGTTCAACTTCAAAGATGACCCGCGTCAAACGTGGCAGCAAGAAGATTTTACTCACATGGCAAACGAGTTTGGATATGCAAATCCAACTTACGAGGAGCCACAAAAGTAATGTGCTTCGACTTGTACCGGTATGACGGTACAGCGGAGCGCTCAAGATATGACCGTGCTCTATTCGGTGTGCATCTGTCTGGGCTGGGTGCGCGAGCGGCAAAACTCGGAGCAATCAAGGAGGTTCTACGTTTTTCCAATTACCAAAGGATGGAGTGACGTTTGAAATCCTTGTGAAAAACCTCGACAGAGTGATGGTTTTAGCATCAACTTTGCATATTTCAGACGAAAGTCAGACAAAAGATGGAGTCATTTGCTTCGAAGCGAGCAGCGAAGTGTGCTTCTCTGCAGTGGAGCCCAAACTGCAGATACAAGAAGATAGGATCCAGTGGAGCGTGAGGTTGCAAATTTGCCTATGATTTATTACTGCTGGAACGCTAGCTGATTTCATCGCCGAGCGGATCACTTTGTGCTCTTCTGCCGATATATTTCGCACGCCGTCCAACTGATTTGTCAGAGGCCATTCATTGGTCTTGCCTTCAAGCGACACGTGTTCGCCGCTGCGTCGACGGCGATTTGTTGTTGCCATCGGTCCCAACAACGGACCGCTTTCGAATTTTCATTCGCGTGTCGTCCGTCACTCGCGCTTCCGCGCTGGATTTATCTGGCGTCGAAGATTCCTGGCCTGCTGCAGTCTCCCGCGCGGCAGCAGCCATTCGACGAGCGCAAGGTACGCCGCCGCCAGGAGAACCACCGCGCCGACGATAGCCGGGAAGCCGCCGAGATGCTCTACGGTCTCCGCGAACGTCACTCCAGCATCCTCGTCATCCGCTCCACCCGCGCGGCCATCGAGGAGCTCCCCGGCCTCCTGACTGGCCGCGAGATCCACCAGCCAAGCCAACGCCGCCGCCCAGATCGGGATCACCATCCTTTCTCTTTCCTGGTTGAATATCAGCTTTCAGATGTGGGCCGAAATATGAACTTTTCCGAACCATCCGTTATCGCTAGGATATGTGTTTTCAGAGTGCACGTTTGCGGCTGTGGTTCGTCGTTCCCCTGCCCCTGCCCGAGACCTACCTCTTCCCCTCCAATCACCTGGCGGATGAAAAACCTGTCAAACGAGGTGTTTCCCTATTTGATCGGCCTTTAACGTGGGGTTTTTCACTCGTCAAAACCTCAGGATTAGTGGGTGGGGGTTGGGAAGCCGGCCTCCCCCTCCCCCGTTCACGCAAAAAAGAAACAAAATTTAAACCGAAACGAAACGAGCCAAAGCGAGCAGCTCCGGCGCGAACGCGGGGACAAGTGGAAGGAAGACGGCGCAGCAAGCCAACCAAGCACATCCAAACGAAAGAGCACCGGCGCCGCTAGAAGCGCGCGCTCCGAGCCTCCGACGCATCCAGCAAGCGCCGCGCGCATTGCATCGTTCCTTCCGCGGTGCGTTCTCGCCTGCTTGTGGCTTTGGCCGCATTCCCGTTTCCTTTCCCTATCTGTTTCTTTTCACGTGGACAGTCAGCTGCTTTCCCTTTCATGCTGGTGTCGGTCAGGTTTGGATTTCACTGACCTTCATTCTCGTTGCTCTCCCCTTCGGAAGAAACCCCGAGCGCAAAAGAGAAAGCAATCGAAATCCGCGCGCGCGCATTTCGCAGTTTGAAATTCTTCCGCCGCCTCCAAGGGAAACGTCCCCTTCAACACAGAGGTACGCGGCGTCTGCGGAATGCGGAATGCGATCTATCGTCGTACTCACCTGGTGCTATGCCGCGTGCTTTCGTTTGGCGCAGCTTCGCCTTAAGACCAGAAGGCACCGACGGCTGGCAGCGCTTCTGCGGTTGTCGCACTCGTCTCGCAGTCAGATCCGCGTCTCGGCTGCAGCAGCAGGTCGCAGACGGTAGAGCTAGAGCCAGCCGATTAGCCGCAGCGTCTGTGCGTGTGCGTGTGTGGCTGGGTCAGAACCATCTGCACGCGTTTGTTTGGTGGGGAAGAGGGCACCGAGTCCCATTGGCGAGGCAAAGGGGAGAGGGACGAGGCCCTGGTATATATAGCGGCCAGTGAGAAGCGCGCGAAACGGCGAGGGAGCGACCAACCCAGCGACACGGCGAGAACCCAGAGTGTGAAGGGCTCACAACCGCTTTGAGCAAGAGCCCGCGACTAGGTGACTGAAGAGGCATCGAGTCTCGCCCACAACCCGAGCGCAGACACAGAACCGCCAACCGCGGGAAAGGGCAGCGCCGACCGGGCTGCGAGCGATTCCGGTGAGTCAAACGAGTTGTCGAGCTTTCTTTCGCGTGCTTGGAGCGCTCAGGCGGACTGGCAGGGCTTGGGGCTTGAGCTGCTTGGTGGATGTGCTGGAAACGTGCAATGCGGACTGATTGACTGACTGATGTGGCGTGGCGTGCGTTGTTCCTCTTGTTATTTGTGTGCGTTGGTTCGTTATTTGGTCTATTTGTAGACTGCGTGGCGGCCTTATCTACCTCCAACAAGAGAGCTCAATGCCGCGTGCAGCAACGAAAGCGAGCGGAAGTGCGCAAGGCCAACAGCAGCAGCAAGTGATGGAGTCGCAGCAGCAGATGAAGCCGGACCAGCAACTCCAGCAGCAGTTGCAGCAGCAACAGCAAATGCAGCAGCTCCAACAACAGCAGCAGCAGTACCAGCTTCAGCAGCAACAACAGCACATGCAGCAGATCCAGCAAGCGCAACTACAGCAGCCTTTGCAGTACCCGGGGGGCTTGCAA
Source organism: Nothophytophthora sp. Chile5 (assembly GCA_001712635.2). Classification (NCBI taxonomy): domain Eukaryota; phylum Oomycota; class Peronosporomycetes; order Peronosporales; family Peronosporaceae; genus Nothophytophthora; species Nothophytophthora sp. Chile5. The sequence continues at coordinate 10,875 of MBAC02005442.1, forward strand.
GGAGCCGTCTCGGGTAACTTGGGTCAGAGCGCGAACGCGAACAACCTCGTGTCGGCGGCGGTCCAGGCTGCCAATGCGGCCGCCACGGCAGCTGGAGGCTACGCGTTCCCGCGCAACTCACCGGAGTTTGCCTGCGAAAACGTTGGGGAGCGTGTGAAAGGGAAACGGCGGAAGTACTGTCCCCATGAGGTGACGGCGCTGGTGCTGGGTGTGCAGCGATATGCCGACGACAGCTGTCCGTGGAGCTCAATTCTTCGTGATCCGCACCTCGGGCACCTGTTCCACGGACGCAGCGGCGTGGATCTCAAGGACAAATGGCGGACGCTGATCAAGACCCGGCCCGAGCTGGCGGCGTACACGGAGAACCGCAAGAACCACCGGAAGTATCGCCCGTTTTCGGCAGCTGAAGAGCGGGCATTGATGGAAGGCGTGAAGAAGTACAACGGCCAGCGGAATGTGTGGTCCCTCATTTTGATAGACAAGGAGCTGGGCCCGCAATTCAACGACCGCTCCAACGTGCAGCTGAAAGACAAGTTCCGCACCATGCGGCGCTCGGGCTCGACGTCTTCGCTCGTGGTGGCCAACCCCTCCAGCCGCCGGGCCTCGTCGACTCCTACCTCTGGTAATTCTTCAGCTGCGCGGACAGCGGGAGCAGTAGGGACCTCCGGCCGGGCGATTACTCCGACCTCGGCTGCTCTGTCAGCTGCTGTGTCTGCTGCTGTCAACGGAACAAGCAGGAACTCGGCAAGTGCCTCGTCAGCTAGCCAGCAAGCGGCGAGCCTCTTGGTCCAGAGCAACAATGCTGCGTCGGCTATTTTTGCGGATCCTAACCTGTATTTGGGAGGCTCGTACTCGCTGCCCCAGCACATGTCCCAAGGCATGAGCATGCAGCAAATGAACACGTCGCAGTCACGACAGCAGTCCGCGGCGCATGTCCAGGCTCAAGCACACGCCCAGGCCCAAGCCCAAGCGATCGCTCAAGCGCAGGCTCGTGCGGCGCAGGTGCAGCTTCAAGCGCAGCTGCAAGCCCAGCAACAGCTTCGCTCGCATAGCCAAGCTCAGCAAGCGCAGCAATCGAAGCAGCAGTATCAGATGATGAACGCTTCGGGCAACGCATTCAGTGCTGGGATCCCGGGCTACCAACTGATCGGCAATCAGCTCGTTCCGCAACAGGCGCTGTACTACACGATGCCCCAGAACTCGCAGTCGCAGCAGCAAGCACACCTCCAGCAGCAGCAGCAAATGCAACAGCTCCAGCAGCGCCAACTCCAGCAGCAGCAACAGCAGCAACTGGCCGCGGCAGTGATGGCGGCCAGTAACCCGCAGCCTACCCAGCAGCAGCAGCAGAAGCCCCAGCAATCCAGTGCGGGTCAACAGAGTGGGGCACCGCGGGGAGCGTCAGGTAGGGGCCGTGGCCGTGGTCGCGGCCGTGGGCGTGGGCGTGGTGCGAGTGCGCGGTCTGACAAACACGATGATGGGCTCAGTATGAAGGTGGGGGGTCCGGTCTCTCCTCCTATGGAGAGCTTGCTGCAAATGCAAGGAGGTAACGCTTCGTCAATCTCAGCCGGCGCCAACAACTCTTCGGGTACGAATGCGTCATCTTCCAGGTAAGCTTCTTGACTCTGTGAGGGTTGTTGCATGGGAGGAGGAAGTCTGACGATTGTTATCTTATTTGATTGACGATGTATGCGTAGACCACAGTAGCAGCACGCGAGGTCTTTAACGGATGTTCACCCAATAGCTACCGGTAGCATGCAGACTTCAAGGTAGCTCTTATCACTATTGATGGGAACGGCGGCGGAGCTGAGACATCGTGGGGTCACGTGCTGGAAGGAGAGCAAGAGGCGAAGAGCTAGGGACAACCTTCTGGGGGCGATGCTGACAAACAAAAAGAAAGGGGAGCGCCAGCAGCGAGAATGGGAGGGATTGTGGATAGTGTCAAGTCGTATCATAGCGGAAACCAGCAGCACCCCCAAGAAGACAAAGCAATCCAGGAGGACCATATTGTATCAACACTTGCACTTCGCATCCCGCGGGTCGCTTCTCGTCGACTCGCTGCTTGCAACTCGAACGTGCCAACAATAGAATGAAGCCTATCAGTATCGCCCACTCGAATGACCGTGAAGTCAACGGTTGGTGGGGAAAACTCTTCGAACGGAGCGCTCAGTCAGATGGATGGTGATCCTTCTCGCATCATACACGTCCACGTATCATTGAAGATTCGCGCTTCCTTATCGCAAACGCGATAGAATTTGTGTCCTCTGTAGAATCAGCAAAAGGTCACGCCCGACAACAATCACAGCGACGCGGAAGCTACAGATATGTAGCCCTTCCTGCCTCGTAATGGATACACGCATGCACGCGCTGAGATGTCGAAGCGGTAGTGAATCATTATGAAGCCAAGTTTTCCCGACGCCTTGCTCATCGAATCGCTTTTGCTTGAACCTAAAAAAAGGTTCCCAGATTTGGATATTTATTCAGAAATTCGAACGATGCCTTGCCGATTTAAGCCTAAACTAAATTGGTGCACTTGACTTGCTTAAGTATCGATTGTGGACATGGCTTCAGATGTGTACACTGTACCTATTCACAGTATTGAGTGATGGTCACTCGGAAGGTTCGAACAGCAAGAGTGATGGTGCCGTGGGATGTATCCACATCTATTTTTCTCGAGCGTGATGGCCATGGTGGTGCTGGCCAAGCGTTCCGATTTAGCATTTCCAGATTCGCTCCGGCTGCTCAAGAGCTGCAATCGCATCATATCGCTCTCCAACCTGCGAAAGATGAGCCCAATCTTCTTGTCGTCGGCCCATGCGAGGCACCACATGGACAAGTTGAAGCGCCCGCTGTCGCCGTCGTTCTCGCTCCATCCTACGTTTCTGACAGATGAAGAGCCCCACCATTCGCCAGCTGCTACCAGTATTCCCCTAGCGGACTGGTTGTACTGGCAACGCGACCCGCGACGGAACCCTCACTGCTGGACCAAGGTGTTCGCCGTGCTGGACGACGCCTTCCTCTGGCTTTTCCAGCGCGAGGAGTCGGCGCCTCGCAGTTTATTGGTGCAGCTGGCTGTTTCCGGTGTATCAGAGGCGACGGCAGTCGGTGGAGGTCGACAGCTACGTGTGTGCGACCCGAACGGCGAGCAGCTGGCGATCAGTCTGTGTGATGACGCCGCCTTTGAGCTTTGGTACTCCAGGCTGCAAGATGCTGCGGACCTGACAGAGGTCTTCTTCCGCAACAGCGGCTTGGGCCTGCAAGACCTCCCGCGGTCGAGCCACTATAGAGGCACACTCGCGGCCTACTACCGCGGCTCCAGAAGAACACGCTGCAAGCGAGCCGTGAACAAGATCGCCAAGTGCTGGAAGCGCCACCAGTCCTCCCAATCGCCAGACGCCTGAAAGGTGCGGAGCTGCATTTATAATAGACGAGTAAGTAGGCATAGATGTTATTTGGGCAGAAACAAAGAGTACACAAAGCCTTGCATTGGAACAAGGGCGTAAACCAAATTGAAGTGCTCAAATTGCCACCATACTTGCATCAACAGAGAGCAAACTTTGCCGTCAGAACCTTCGGATTGTAGTTGACTGCAACCGAACATTCGGCAAGATATCGTGGCTTATCTGCGTGTGTCGCCGTCCTTGTTACTTATGCCGTTGTGGGTGCTGCTAGAAGTACGAATGCCTCTTGATCATGGTGTCGCACCTGTCGTGGATGAGCTACGTGTAGCAGTCTCGACGCATAAAGGATCTGGAACGGCAGCGAACTACCATGATCACGCGCGATGCAAGAACAAGCGTGTGCATTGCTTCAAGTTCTTGCGACAGATGGAGAGCAGATATCAAGGTCAGGGGAGGCGTGGACTTGATACACAACAACGCTTGACGCCCGCCATGCACACGAAAACCGCTCAAACCACCGTTTATTGCATGAATCCAGTACTATTACTGCTAGTAAACGTATGGGGAAGTTGCTCGGCTGCCGCCGACTGCCTTTGAAAAGACTGACACTTTGCCGCGAGGTCCTGGCAGGGAATGAGTTGTCTCATGCGGCTGCTTGGCGTGTGGAGCTCTACACAGAGTTGTCCAGTGTCCTACTGGTGCTTGACAAACATTGCGTGATGCCTGATTCTCGGTGGAAAGTTAATCGCGACCGAGAGAGCGAGAGAGCGAGAGAGCAACACCGACTTGAGACGATGCGCCAGCAAAACGCAACGGCATTGGCAAACTTACTTCGGTGAGCCTGTAAACTTCATATATTTAGCGAAGCGGATTCCTCCGCGTGATCTGTATTTTGGTGCTGAATTTAGTATCAGAAAAGGTAAATTCCCAGAAATTAGGAGATTTTGTTTTGGTGTTGTACCAAAACCCTGTATTTTGACCTCACAGAAAACGCATTCGGGAGAAAAGAGCCGCTCTTTCAGTATATAGACTCCTATTATTTGCTCAGATTATATCATTTAATCGGACAACTTGATTTATTTATGGTGGCGGGCGACACACCTTTTGATCTGACGTCGTGACGGATAGAGACGGCGTTCAACTCGGTATTATTCCCAAGTATTTTCTCCGCCCATCGAAGTGGACATGACGTTGCGGAAGATTTTGCTGCGCTGAACAACCTCTTCATCATGATATTGTAAAAGTCAATACCGGCTGCTGCCAACCACTCCAACCACAGATGTTGTAAACCGTCTGATCCCTGTTCCCAACTCATTATCCTGCAGCATCGTATATCTGACATTCCACTGAACTATTTGTTCCAGCAGTTTCTTCCCAGCACCTTTGAATCAGATTCCCCATCCGTCGTAAGATACATGTTTCCTTACCGACCCAAGCCCATTCCTGAATTCATTCGGTGGGTGCGAGCTGTCCCACGACCTGCGACTTCTCCGCCCTCCTCTTCACTTCTCGATCGGCCGCGTCATGCAAGCATGGCGTTCCGCGCGCTCGCCGAAGACCGGCGTCCTGTCCCAGGCAGCAGCAATAGCAATAGACGGAAGCGCTGGCCCCGCGCCCGGCGCATGAAGGACGTCACGCCGTCGCCGTCGCCGTCGCCGTCGCCGCGTAAGCGCCGCGTGTCGCGACGCAGCACGCGCGACTCGCTGCGTTCCACGCTGCTAACAAACGGCAGCGAATCGATGGAGGACGAGCAGCTCCAAGAAGATCCGGAGCCGTGTCGCGATCTGCAGGCGTTCGTGCAGCTCCAGCGACCGCTAAGTGACTGGGTGTATTGGCAGCGTGACGCCGTAGCGCTGCCCAACTGCTGGACGCGCGTGTTCGCGGTCTTCAGCGGCGCGTTGCTGTGGTTGTATCGCTATGAAGACGCCACGGCCAAGAGTCTGTTGATGCGGATGCGTGTGACGGCGTTAGAAGGCGGCGCAGGTCCACGCCAACTGCGATTTATGGACAGCGAGAGTCTGTCGCATGTGCATCTCTGTATGCAGGATGCGTCGGCGTTCCATCGATGGCACAGCCACGTATCGACGGCTGTGGCCAAGTTCCCGCCCGTGGAGGAGGAAGAAGGCTCCAATCGCAGTCGCCGACTGGAATCTGCGATGTTGACGCCTCCTAAAAGCAAGAAGACCCTTTGGAACGCGCTGGCCACTGCTGTGATCTCAGGAGCGCGCTCTTCTGGCCATGGACATGGACATGCCGACAGTGCGGATAATGCGCTTGTGGTGTTCGGCAGAGAGCGACACGGGGCTGGGAAGAGCTTGGGGGAGCGCTGGAAGACCGTCACGGCCACGGTGAAGACCGCGATGCAGCTCCACAGTCGGCATCAGCAGCCTCGACACCGATGAGGCGGGGCCTTGGGGGTCGTGATGGCAGCTATATGAGCCATTTATGTTGGTTTTTATAAGTTATGTCCGTATTTTGAATCTGAAAGTTGCGTTTTCAAGGTGACTAAGCGGCCAGAAAACTAAGCGTAAAGCTACGCATGCTGATGGCTTCGAGACTGCAGCACGGCGACTTTGAAGAGCAGATCCATCGACGCCGCTCTTCCATCGCTATCTTCTGTTGACGACGGATCTGTCGCTGTCGTTCCGATGCAGGACCAGCCAGTAATCACGATCCCACATGGGGCTATCCGATCAGGCTTGTGGAGCGTGAGACAGCTAATCCGAGCCCATGGCCACCCACCCAGGGTTGAAGCAGCTAAGACGGACGGATGCCAGTGGTTCGATGGGAAGATCGCGCGTGGAAAGCGTGGGGCTGGTTCGGCGAAGGGATGCAGGGGGAGCTGGATGGCCATAAGTAAAAGCTGCACGCAATTGAAGAGCATGTTGGCGTGTGGCACCCAAAATAACCCCAAGGCACTATTTTGGTCACATGTCTTTTCGGAAGATGGAAGTTGAGTCCCACGGACAACTTCAACATGGCAGACAGTTGAAGGACACGCTTCGCCAGGGATGTCGGTGCCGACTTGAGGCTGCTACAAGTCCCCGCTGTGCTTCTCCGACCTTGGCAAATGCCACCGGATCACCTGTACACCCAATGCCCGGGCTTTGCTGCTATTATGGCGCCGTGGAAACGCTATTATGCTGCTCTCTCGGCTCAATTTGGAGATTTCTGACCCTGCTCTCTCTTTCTTAGTGAACTACAACACGTCGACTCTTGACACGGGCGCTCCGTCGTAAATGATGTCCGTATCTGGCCCGACGATGCAGTACGGCTTGGGGTTGGTCGCTACGACGACGAATTCGACGTCGGGGCCCCCCATGACGTCGCTGGGGACCAGGAGCAGGTCTCCTTGATGCACGGGACGGTAGGTGCCGGCGAAATACGGCTGTAAATAGTCCTCGAAGAGTTTGTCACGCGATACGTTGTCGTCAAGAGTGTCATCGATCGGCAACACGTGAATGTGGCGGCCGTAGGGGACGTCGCCACCCAATCCGGAGAGCGAAACCTCGTCGCCGATGTCGACGTGGAGGTTGCGACGCATGAAGGTGCTGATGTGAGCCACGCCAGGCTTGGCGTCGTCGCTTTCGTCCAGATGTGCTACTGCCACCGTCTTGCGCCCGCTCTGCGTCAGTAGCACCACGTCGCCATGAGCGATGCCCAGTTTGGTCAGGGCGTCTCGGGCCAGTTCGACGACCGAGTCGTTGTCAATCAGAGCGGCGGCGACGACGAGTCGATTCGACATCTCTCGCTCGGAGGAAGGTAGGGAGTGGATGGTTGGGTGCGACGCAGAACTAGAAGTGGCGGAGGCAGCATTGGATAAACGAGGAGGCTAATAAGATCTGAGGGTGCTGCAAATAACCGAGCGGCTCGAGAAGGAGTGGCGAGTATTGGCGACAGCTTGAACGTCTGACCGCGGGCGTGTTGGGATCCCTTCCGTGCCTCGGCCACTGACACCAGGAGCTCTGCTCGTCTCCTCCAAGCTAACCGTAGGTCTTGCTTTGGGGGACATGTTGAAGTCAATTTCCACTCATTGTTGACCGAATGGTGGTCTTCATTGAATGGAATGCAATTATTGTCCCAACTTCCGCAATAATTGGGCATCAAGGTTCATAAACTCAATACCTGGACGCCATTTCCCCTATATCAGTACATCCCAAGCTGGAGAGGGTACAAAATTCATTCAACTCAATACTTTCCGCTTTTTTCAGCGCGTTTTTCGTGGATTTTGCGTTTTCGATAATGCCATGCAGTGGTATGGACGTGTCTACGAAAGTGACAGTATTGCTCATTTCTATCGACT
>MBAC02005451.1:0-30942 GCA_001712635.2 Nothophytophthora sp. Chile5
TCAACTGGATAATGTGACATCACTCGGGATCAGTGTAATTCTAGAGTTAAAACAATCACTGGGCTCACAGCAAGAAGCACACATGCAGATAAGATAGAGAGCGGGGCTGATACTCGCGCGCACACGCGCGCCCTCCGCTAGAAGCTGCATACCAAAGCAGCAGGAGACGGAGTCTGGCCGAGCCACGTCGACGTCCACGCAACCTGCAAGTCAAACTGTGAGCGAGCAAAGTCGCCATCGCCATTCCTCCTTTCTCCCAGCCAGTCGTCTGTGCTATTCGTAAAAATCATTTTTTACGACGTTTGTATTTTTACAGAATACCGGTATTTTGGTGTGTGTTGCCATGAATCGCCGCAGAATCTTCGATTCATTGCTGCACCTTGTCAAACCTTGCAACGTTTAGTTGGTACTAGCAGCATTAGACTGCCTGTAGACAGGTCGATTCCCGGTGCATTTCGTGAAGTCGTGCAGACGGCCGACCCTGGTCAACAACGGCTCACACAGCGCAAAGTTGAGACTGCCGATGGCGGCGTGGGGAAGAGCAAATTCGTTGCCCGTTGAGACGAAAGGAGCGACAGGAGTGCAAACATTCATCCCGCCAATTATCAGGTTCGTGTGGTTTAAAACCCAAGAATGACCGCATTCTGAAGTAGGTTTATTAACCCGCTTTTGCAGGAATCGAACTCTTTCATCTAATCCAACCTCGCATTACTGCCCATTCTGCTGGCGGAAAGAGCGCCACGTTGTCTTCGTTAAGTTTCCCGTCCAGTGTGCAATAGATCGCCTGTATACTTATCTCCTACACCTCCAGTTCCACCAGCCGAGGTTTTATCTCGCTCGATGTGCTGATTAGGTATCCTCTCACTCCACAGAGAGCGAGCGAGAAAGAAGAACGACAAGCGCGCGCGGAAAGAAGCAAAGCGAATTGTCCCAAAGGAAACCCCGCACTAGCTCCAGCTCTCATGGCGGACTCGGGCAACAGCAAGGCGCGCGAGGTGAAGGTGGTGCTGCTGGGCGACACGGGCGTGGGCAAGTCGTCGCTGGTGCTGCGCTTCGTGACCAACAACTTCCGCCCGTACTCGGAGTCCACCATCGGCGCCTCCTTCATGTCCAAGATGATCGTGGTCAACGACACGCCCATCAAGTACCAGATCTGGGATACCGCCGGCCAGGAGAAGGTGCGACCCCTTCTGTTTGCTCTCCTTGCCTCTTGAGAGACGTGCGTGTCTGTTAACGACGTGTCTGTTCTTGGCGGCACATTTGCCTTGCTGTTTGATTCGCTTTGCGGTGACTAGTATCACAGTCTGGCGCCCATGTACTACCGCGGCGCCGCCGCCGCCATCGTTGTGTACGATATCACTAGAAAGGTGCAGTGTCTCTAGACTGTGGCTGCAGCCGTCGTCGTCGTCAGCTAGTGTGTGTGTGTGTGTGTGTGTGTAGCTAATCTGCTGGAGGTTTGTTGGCGGTATGTAGCAATCGCTGACGACGCTCAAGAACTGGGTGAAGGAGCTGAAGCAGTTGGGCCCGGACAACATCGTGATCGCCATTGCCGGCAACAAGAGCGACCTGGAGGAGAAGCGCGAGGTGCCGGCGTCGCAGGCACGCGCCTACGCGGAGGAGATCGGTGCGCTGTTTATCGAGACGAGCGCCAAGGAGGACACGAACGTCTCGGACCTGTTCATCCAGATCAGCCAGGCGCTTCCCACGGCCTCCACGGAGAGCAACGCACTCCCGGAGATCGTTGACCCTTACGGCGGCGGCAAGAAGAAATCGGGTGGCTGCTGCTAGAGCCACGTGGGGCGGTCAGCACACGCGCGGGAAAGGGAACAGGCTGGGCAGCGACCGCAAGGGGATGAGAAGGCTGAACTGATGGACAGACGGCCGGGTTGGCAAGAAACGGAGAGCGAAATGCGAAGCTGGCAGTCGCGTGGCGCCGTCCGCGAGACGGTCTCGGACACCAGGGGCGGACTGCAGAAGAAGCAGCGCGAGAGCTTTCGCGGTTCCGTCGCAACCGACGGGGAAATGGTGAACATTGTGCGATTTTTTTTGTTTTATTGACGATTAAGGCGCTTGAGAGTCGAGAGAGACTAGCTGCTCGGGAGCTGGGGTCTATTACTTGATGAGTGCTCACTGGTTGTCCGCAGGAACTAGCGTCTCGGCAAGTTTTCAAGACAACGCTCAAGACTACTCAATTGCTTGGCACTCATGTCGACCGGTGAGTGAGCTACGTTGGTGGCTTCGACTCTATCCCAGTCACCAGTCGCGGAGCTGGCGCTTGATCTCGCGCTCGTCATCTCGCTTGCGGTTGTCCACTTGGCCGCGCTTGTAGCACGCCGCCATGATCACCTTGATCCAGCCGGTCTCGCCCACCTCGATGCGCATGGGGATCTGTGCATCAGTCAGCCACACCCGATCGTCAGCTCTGGCCATCACTGTCCTCTCTGTCAAGTGGAGCTCCGTACCAGCTGCGCATTAGGGCGGTTGGCGAACTCCTCTAACTTCTTGAGCTCCGAGCGATTGGCTAGCAGCTTGCGCACACGCGTGGGTTCTGGTCGTCCGATCAAGCCATGACGCCACACTATCAGGGCAAACAGGCACCAGCAATGAGCACGTGCATGCAACCTCGAAGATAAGAGCAGACAGACGCCGCGTCCCTACCGGGAATGTGGAGCTGATGCAGGAAGAGTTCGTGCTTGTAGAAGGCACCGAAGGCCACGGACAAGTCGGCGTGCCGGTCGCGCAGCGACTTGACCTCGGACGGCTGCAGCATGATGCCCAAGTTCCACTCGCGCTCCATCTCGAAGGTGCTGCCGGCCTTGCGCAGGAACGTCTGGTTGCGGCACAGCAGCTTGATCGGGAAGTGGCGCAGTCCGCGCGACCTCAGTAGTTGCCACGCCGGGGGAGCAGCCAGCGGGTGCGCCAGACAAGGTAGCGGGCGGCGCAGATTCGCGCGGAGCCGCGGGACAAGCGCGCCGCGAGCGAGCAGCTCCATCATCTGCTGGTTCTCAAAGCAAAATGCATTCTGTTTGAGGTTCATACCGGTAGTTGACCGGTATCAAGTTGCTTTGTGGTGGCTAATACCTCTATGATAACATATTCCAGTGAAAATGAAAGAGCATGACTTATAGCAGGCTATCTAGCTTTATAAATAGTACCGGTATTTATACCGGTTCCACAGGGTAATCACAAGCTCGCCATCATCAATGTCAGAAAAGCGTTGCCATCTGTGACCCGAGATGGCTGCACTTGACGGCATTGATGGACCTGCAGCAGTCCAACGCCTCGCAGCACACAATCCTCTCGTCGTCGTCCGTCCCTCATGCTCTCGCTCCAGTTGAAGACCTCCCGGTTGCGGCGGCAGTCTCTGGTCTGTGCATCATCTGTGATCTATCCTCAGCGCGTGATCAGAACCTCCGGACAGCGACGTGTTCCTCCTATTCTTAGCGGCGTCTGGCTTATTTATACGGGAAAGGAACGCAAGTGAAGCCCTGCTTGCGTCGACAATCTCCTCTCTTCTGAGCCTTCGTCCTCGATCAGGCGGAGATCGAGCTCTGAGCTTTTATTCAGCCTTCCGCCACGCCAACGAACGAACGAACTGCCTCCGCTCCGCCCAACGTCCAACTACGGGCCACAAACGTACGCGCCTAGTCCCCAGCAAGCCAGTCACTTCAGCGAGAGAGCGCGGGAGGCGCCCAGTCCCGTCCGTTCGTCGGCCACCATGGCGGACACGATACGGCGCTCGGATCTGCACATCCAGACGGACTTGCCCCGTCGCGAGCAGGACGACGCCGCCAAGGCGAATGTGGCGCCCGTCGGGTTCCTAGAGCGCGCCAGCAAGATGCTCTCGTCGCATCTGGGCTCAGCTTCGCCAGTCGATGACGACGCCAAGAAGCAGGACGGCACGGCCTCGTGTGAAGCCGTGGGCCAGGTCTGGGGCACCACCATCCGGAGGGAGCAGTTCCAGGACATGGACATGCTGGAGAGCGGCCATGCCCGTGAATACCTGGCCGAGGAGTGTCTGAGTCCGACGCAAGCCAAGTCCTGGACGTACTCGACGGTGGAGCGCACCAACAAGAACCAGTACAAGATGTACTGGAACAACGACCAGTTCTTACTGAGCGCCAAGCAGGTGGGCGGTACCTTCTACATCTCGCAGTACGAGAACTTCCCCGAGTCCGGCGAGGCTGAGGAGCCCATGGGCCACTACTGCGCCGTGCTTCGCAAAACCACGGAGCACAACTTCAAGCTCTACAGCTGCGGCTGCGAAGGCTGCGACCAGAGCTTCAACACCTTCACCTGCAGCAACACCCACGAGGACATTGGCGTCGCCTCCGCGGCCGTGGAAGGCGCCGACCGCCAGCTGCTGGCCGACATCTCGCACTTCACGAAGGCGGCGGGCGTCGTGGGCTCCGAGATGCGGTGCTTCGCCATCGTCATCCCGGCCATCATGGACGACAGACGCTCGCGCGTCGTGTGGTGCCCGCGCGTGAGTCGCGCCGTGACGCCGTCGGGCGGCACTCCGCGTGGCACGCCCAGTCGCCAGCTCATGACGTCGCCGTCGCCGCGCAACCGGCAGCAGCACATCTTCACGTTCGAGGCGCCGACGAGCGACCGCATCAAGATCGGCAGCAAGCTCCCCGTGTGGTGCCCGGAGGTGAACTCGCTCATGCTCAAGTTCCACGGCGGCCGCATCCGCGAGGCGTCGGCCAAGAACTTCATGCTCATGCTGGAGGACGAGCCCGTGAGCAGCTCCAGCAGCGGCGGCAGTGCAAGCGCCGCCGTGCCCAACCCGACGGGCAACAGCCGCGTGCTGCTGCAGTTCGGCAAGTTCTCCAAGTCCAAGTTCGCGCTGGACTTCCGCTTCCCGCTGGCGCCCATCCAGGCCTTCGCCATCGGCTTGTCCTCCTGCGCCTGGAACGTCAAGCCCCCGACCACCTGAGGACGACAGCGCAGCAGGAGCAGGGAGGAGACAGTCTCAATATGAGTCCATAAGCCTATAGCCACACAAAACACGCAGGCCGCCGCCGGGTGGCGGCAAGATGTGTATGTTGCGCCTGCTTGCGTCCTCCTTCTAGCTAGTAGAGCTCTCGCTTGCCTCGTCCGCGCTGCTCGGGTCCTCCGCGTCGGCAGCAGCGACAGGCTCCGTGGCTGTGACCGCCTGCGCCACCTCGCTCTCCTTCTGCTTGTCGACCGCCGCGACGGCCGACGCCGGCGTGATCTGGCCCAGCCGCACGGGGGCCACGCGTCTGGCCTGGCAGAGGAGGCCCCAGGCGGCCGAGAGCTCCTCCACCGCCAGCCGGTACTTGTCGTTGGCCTCGATGGCGTACGACTTGACCGGCGCCTGCATCGTCTCCCACGTGCGCTTGCGCTCGCCGCTCGCCCGCGCGAGGCCGCTGCGCAGCACCGTGTCCTTGAGCCAGACGCACACGACGCGGCGCGCCTTGTCCACCTTGGTGGTGCGGAAGCCCAGCAGGCGGTCGGCTCGGTAGCGGCGCGACACGGACATCTGGAACGGCTCGGTGAACTCGGGCAGCACCACGTCCGGCTGCTTCTTCTTCTTCCTCCTCCTGGCCCGCCGGCGCTCCGCGCTCCGCAGCTGGGCCTCGGACGTGTCCTTGGAGCAGAGCGCCATCGGCAGCAGCAGCAGCTGCTTCGTGAGTCTCGCGGCCTGGACGACCACGGGGAAGATGAAGTGGCCCAGCAGCGCCGAGAGCGCCAGGTACAGCACCACCGCGAAGAAGAGCACCGTCATGAGCATCACGTGCGAGAACACGAGCTTCACCAGCAGGCCGTTGGCGCCCAGCAGGTCGTACTGCCCCACCTCCTGCACCAGCAGCGCGTACAGCTGGTCCGTCGTGGCGTTCGGGTTGTTCCGGACGATGGACGACAGCCCCACGGCGTTGAGCACGAACGGCAGGTCCAGCATGTGGCCCTTCATGAGCTGCGTGTTGCCGTACATCCAGGCCGAGAAGCCCAGGTGCAGCGCCAGCGTCCAGGGCAGCATCTGCACCGTCACCTCCCCGAGCTGCTCGTCGTAGGCCGTCTTCACGGCGTACAGCTTGAGGATGGACAGCTTGTCCAGCCAGTACGTGCCGGCCGCCGTGACGGCCGCGATGAACAGCAGCACGGGCGAGCCGCCGCTGAAGGCCAGCGTCACGAAGAGCGAGTTGAGCACCATGGGGTACCGCACCGACACGTCGAAGACCGGGCCGGCGTACAGCTTGTCCATCTGCTCCTGCGTGCGGGTGGCGCGGCGCTTGTACCAGCGCCACAGCGGCGTCACCACGTAGATGAGGCCGAAGAGCTGCAGCTGCGGCAGCAGCGCGTTCAGCAGCATGGTGGTCGTGATGCTCATGCCCACCGCCGGGTACCAGCCGCGCTCGAAGTCCTTGTACTTGCCCTTGAGCAGCTCGCCAGCCACGGGCACGGAGCTCACGCCCAACGCCGCGTTCACGATCAGCACGATCACCGCCGTGTTGAGGAACTGCGCGCCGAACATCCGCACCGCCACCTTGAGCGTGCGCGTGGACGCGCTGGTGTGGCGCTCGAAGGCCGCGAAGAGCCGCAGGATGGAGTTCAGCAGCACGTTCACGATCACGACGACCCCGGCGGCCAGCACGATCATGGTGTTCTTCACCAGGTAGTCCTGGGTGTAGCCCCGGCACGGCAGGTTGTCCCACAGCGACTTGGCGCCGTGGAGGTAGCCGTTCTTGGCGATGCTGGCCGTCAGGGCGGTCGAGCAGTAGCAGTGCAGCACGTGGCTGGCCACGTACGTCTCGCAGGCCAGGCCCTTGTTCAGCACCAGGTCCTTGTAGTAGAAGCACGGCAGCGTGTTGCACTGCTGGCTGCTGGCCTCCGACACGCACGGGTCCAGACAGCGCACGGGCGACGGGTACGCGCTCCCCACGGACCTGCGCGCGCTGTCCAGCGCGAAGCGGATGTGGTTGGTGTAGGCCACGTTGTAGCGCGCGGCTCCGCTCGAGCTGGCCGCGCACTTGGCCGTCTTGTCCCACGCCAGCGTCCACGGGACGCTCTTCCCGTCGATCGTGGCGGCGGAGAACGTCGTGTCGCCGTAGAAGACGGCCGGCAGGGACTGGTCGCAGAGCCCCTCGGGCGGCAGGCGGCTCTCGAACTGCCGCTGCGCCGACTGCGCGGCCGAGACGATGATGGCCGAGACCACGAGCAGCAGCAGCGTCACGAAGCTCGTCACGCACTGGCGGTAGAAGCGGCCGCGCTTCGTCACCTCCAGGTTCTCCCACAAGATGTTGGACGGCTCGGGCGCCGGCGTCACGATCAGCGGGAACTGGCCGTCTCGGAAGCGCAGCAGCTTGGGCTGCAGCGTGCGGGGCAGCCAGCGCGTGGACTCGCGGTAGTCCTGCAGACAGCGCCGCTGCGACTCGAGGTTGTTGAACACCACGAAGGCGCATTCGCAGGCCTCCCAGTTGAAGGCCTGCTCCGTGTAGGTGGCTGCCGTCTTGGCGGCTTTGGCGGCCGCGGCCAGCTTGTCCCTCTTCCTGGTGGAGTTGCGGCGCTCTTGCTGCCGCCGCTTCTTGTCCAGGAACTCCGGCAGCACCTGCTTGAGCACTTTGATCTTGCCTTTGGCCTTGTTCAGCCGCGTCACGAGCTTGTCCAGCTTCTTGTGCGACTGGTGGATGAGCTTCTCGTCGCTGGCGTCGAAGTTGGCGGGGTCCAAGCTCTTCTCCTCCTCCAACGTGCGGATCAGCCCCTGCGTCCGCCTGATGCTCTGCACCAGAGACTCCATGGACAGGAACGTCCGCAGCAGTCCGCCGGTCGGGTGCGCCACGCTCACCTCGGCCACCCACGTGCCGACATACAGCTCTTTGGTGACGGTGGAGGCGCCGGCCAAGTGGTCGACGTTCGAGACCACGTTGTGGTTCACCGCCTTCTTCGACAGCGACTGCTTGGCCTTCACGAGGCGTCGACGGCCCCAGCAACAGCCGAACCAGAGCTTGGCGTACTCCTCGTCCTTCGTGGGGTCGTAGCGGTCGTTGAAGTGGCTCACCAGCTCCTTCTCCGTGGCGTCTCGGGGCAAGCCGCGCACCAACACCGCGTATCTCGCGGGCGTCAAGTGCTCGTTCTTGTGCGTCTCGATGGCTTGTCTGGCTCGATACGAGTAGAAGAGCACGAAGAGCAGGAAGACCAGCGAGTACGAGCAGTCGCTCAGCGTCAGGATCCACGTGACGACGTACGGATCCGACGTGAACGGCGTGTTCACCGTGTCCCAGGAGCAGTCGATGCTTCCCGTCGGCTGGCACTTCACGGTGCTATTGACAAGCTCGCTGTTCACGCCTTCGTTGCCTAGAGACGTGTAGCCCAGCTGCAGGGGGTCCACCATCTTGCTCGTCATCCCGTTGCCCAGGTAGTTCAGCGCGATGGCCGGGAGGGCCAGTAAGCCCATGAGAAAGAACGTCACGCTCAAGTACTTGGTCAGCATGAAGTAGAGCTGCATGCCGATGCCCAGCGCGCCAATGTCCCGCATCTGAGCCTGGAAAACCGACTTGTTGCCTGCGCCAAGGCGGTCCTGTCGAGCCTTGGCCTCCGCCTGCTTCGCCATGGCCTCGAAGCGCTCTTCTCGCGTCATGAGCTCGCGAGGAACCTCCGGCTCCGGGCTCTCAGCTGGAGCCGACGTCTCGTCCACAATCTGCTCCAACTTGGCCACGTCCAGAGCTTGATGCGGCCGCCCGGGCGACACGTCGTCCGGCTCCTCGTCACTCTCCTGCGATGACGAGTCCCCTGGCTCACTAGGATCTTCGTCGTCGGGGTTGATGACGTGGCTCTCCACGACTGGCGCGGATGGTCCAGCAGGCGGCGGTGACGCTGCAGCATCCGCAGACACTTCACTGGCGTGCTGACCCTCCGCCGGGTTAACCGGCTCGTCCAGTTCTTCATTAGCCGGTGACGTCGGGTCCTCCACATCGGGCGAGTCTTCAAGCGTCGCCTGGCTCTCCGTCGGGTCTAGCACACCATCCAGTTCCTCCGGCGAGGCGTCATTCTCCACCACGGCGGCAGCTTGTTCGGGCGGAGACGTCGGTTTCTCCACATCCGGCGAGTCTTCAAGCGCCTCCTGATGCTCCGTCGGGTTCAGCGCCTCGTCCAGTGCTTCCGGTGAGACGTCATTCTCCACCGGGGCAACTTGTTCGGGCGGAGACGCCGGTTCCTCCACATCTGGCGAGTCTTCAAGCGCCTCCTGATGCTCCATCGGCTTAACCGCTTCGTCTAGTTCCTCTGGTGGGGCGTCATTCTCCACCACCTCGGCGGCAGCTTGTTCGGGCGGAGACGTCGGTTCCTCCACATCCGGCGAGTCTTCGAGCGCCTCCTGACCCTCCGCTCGGTCCAGCGCATCGTTCACTTCCTCCGGAGAGGCGTCAGCTTCTACCGTCGATGCAGTGTGCTGTTCAACCGGAGATGTCGGGGTTTCCTCCTCCGAAGAGTCTTCCTCAACCGACGAGTCTTCCTCATCCCACGGGTCTTCCTGCAACACGTCACCATCTATCGTCGATGCGGCGGCTTCTTCTGGCGGAGACGTCGGTTCCTCCACATCCGGCGAGTCTTCGAGCGCCTCCTGACCCTCCGCCTGGTCCAGCGCATCGTTCACTTCCCCCGGCGAGGCGTCAGCTTCTACCATCGCAGCGGCTTGTTCAGCCGGAGACGTCAGGGTTTCCTCCTCCGAAGAGTCTTCCTCCTCCCACGAGTCTTCCTCATCTGACGAGTCATCCTCGTCCGACGGCAACGCGTCACCCTGTACCGTCGATGCGGCTTGTAGTTCGCTCCGAAACGTGGACTCCTCCACCTCCGGCAGCGCTTCGACCGTCTCCTCGACGGCCGACATCCTCAACGAACTCGTAGCAAGCTCACAGCAAGGCGAACGCGCGTCTGCTTCCTCCCCAACTCACGAGTGAGCCAGGATTCCGCCTTCGACGTCGAAATTTGAAGAGTCACTCGTCACCCCGACTGATCCACGTCTCTTCGCGGCCGCTTCGAGCCGCCAACGGACCCACAGCGGCCAGAGGTTTCGAGAAAACCGCCAGCCCCTTCACTGACCCACCTCGCAAAGGTATGACGTCTCCAGAGCGTTCGCTTCGAGCCGCCAATGGACCCCACAGCGGCCAAAGGTTTCGAGAAAGCCGCCAGTCCCATGTCTCAAAGGTATGACGTCTCCAGAGCGCTCGCTTCGCTCAGCTCTTCGCAGCCACGAGCACAGACGGCCGAGCGGCCACCACAGCAAGCCGCAGACGCCTCAGGAAACCAGCCGGACAGTCCTGAAGCTGCTCGACCGACTGCTTCTCGAACCACTTGAGCACTGCACACAACGTCTGGCGACGTCGACTGCGCCCCGTCGAAGGCGAAGAGCCCAGCACCAGGTCCACGCAGACCGCCGCACACTCGAGCACTAGCCCCGCAACCGCTTCGACCGCCTCTGATTCGATCGCCAGGACCTCCCCAAGCCAGTCGATCGTCTCCTCCACATACTGCTCGCCTTGCCTACCGAGATCCTCGAGCTTGCACTTCTTCTCGGAGATCGCAAGTGCGATATGAGCCACAACGACGACGATCTCCGCTTTCTTCTCGCCCTTTGAGGCCTTGAGTAGCCGTCGGCAGCGTTCCACACTGAAGCTTTGAGTGACCACTTCGAGACCATGAACGACCGTGGTCAATTCCAAGCTCTTCGCGAGTTGGAAGCGGTCGGAAGCCGCGACTTCTTGGGCTAATCGAGTCCACAGCTCGCCCACGAACGTCTCGTGGAAGCTGGGGTTGTCTGCGTCCACATCTAAGAGCTCGGGCATCTGAATCGCCTCGGAGATGCGGTGCAACATGGCCATCCCAGACTGCCCCAGTAAGATCTGCTGCTTCCTGCTGGCTACACTGGCGATCGCAACCAAGGCGTGCAGGAGCGTGTCCTTCATAATCATCCGCTTCTCGCAGCATTGAGCGTCAAACTCACGTGCCAAGAGCTCGGGCGAGATCTCCAGCATCACCATCGCGAAGTATAAGCCTTTGATATCCGGATTCGACCGCAGAAGGTCGAATAACAGCACTCGGGAAGCTGGCAATTGACCCAGTGACTGGCAAATCCGCAGGTGGAGAGCACAGACATGAGCCAAGAAGGCCTTGTCGTGGCTGATCAGCTTACTGGGCTTCAGGAGCTGCTGCTGACTGCTGTGGAGCGACAGATTCTCCCCCAAGTCCGAGCGTTCTTGAACCAACAAGTCTCGGAGAAGCTCCAGGCAGGCGTGAAGTCCAGAGCCACCCGCTTCTTGACCGATTAGGCCTAAGAGCACCTGATGGCAGAGCCAACTGAGTCCCAAGGACTCGTTCTTGGCCAGGATGTGGCGGGATCGAGGAGCGCAAAACACCCGCAAAGCCCCTTGAACCAGCACGATCGAAGAGATCTCCGCCTTTCGGAAGGATTCGGCCAGAAGATGGCACAGTGTCGTCTGTTAGGATGCACACATCATCAAAGAAGCAGACGTCAATAGGGACAACAGACGGCAATCGAGCGGGAGGAGACCTGACGTACCACGTGATCCGGCTGCGAGACGAGGAACTTGGCGCTGCTTTTCACCAAAGCGGCGAAGGTTCGACGGACGTACAGCTCGTCGGGTTCTTCACCTTTGCTGAGTGCGATGGCTCGCTTGAAGGCGGCCACGGCTCTTCCCAACTGCAGCTCCCGCTTCTTCCCGGGATCCAGCGGCTCGGTTTTCCGCTTCTTCGTTGGAGGAGGCATTGCAGCATCAGCAACCGCTCCCTCGGCTTGTCCAGTGCTGTCTAAAGCACGCTTGGGGATGGATGGCGTCGCCTGGGAAGAGGTCGTTTCAATCTCAGCATCGACAGGAAGGTCAGCTTGGTCTTGACTCGCCCTGACAGGAGTCGAGGCTGGGACTTGTGTCTGGACCGCCTCAGGAGCCATTTCCACGCCCTCCGACTCGAAACCGGCCGTCGCAAGAGCTTCTTTGATCGGACGGGGCGTAGGAGATCGCCGTTCTGTAGTCGGAGATGCGTCAACTTCGCCGTCTTCGAGGTCTGTTCCAACACGATCATTGACGACGACAGGTTCTGGCGTCTCTGGTGCTGGCAGTTTGGTGGTGGGAGGCTCCAAATCAACGACGATACCGGCCGGCTCCCTCTCCCCGTCGTCCAGTACAGCTACCTCTTCCACTTGCGAAGAGTCTGGAGTTCCAGCCAACTGTTTCGAGTCACTTCTGCTTCGTGGCGACGTGCCGATTGCTGTCTCTTGCGTTGCAATTGACGCTGCTTGGACAACCGTTAGTCCCTTCTCCGGCAATGCGAGTGTCTCTCCATCCTCGTCCTTATCCTCGGACGCCTCCTTTGCCAAGTCCACCGCCTTCTGCCTCGCATTCAGCTCTTCTTCGCGTTGCTCCGTGTCGCCTGCGGATCTCACAGACGCATTTACCGGTGCCGAGACTCGGTCCTTCGCAGAAAGCGCACTGCTTTCCGCTGCGGGCGCGCTCTCTCCCATCAGATCCCGCTCAATTTCGTCCACGACGTCGTCTCCTTCATCCTCGGAGCCGTCGCTGCTATCGCTTGAATCGCTCTCGCTACTCTCGCTGCTGGAGCTGGAGCTGGCCGCCTTTTGCTCTGCATGTCCCTCTTCCTTCCGCCCGTGCTCTTGCTCTGCTTCCGACTCCGACGTGGCCAATTCCGCGTCGATCTCCTCGTCAATCGACATCTGCAGGCGATGAGAACCCGCAGCTTCTCTTCCAGCCCCACTCTCTGGCTTGGACAACTCCAGTCCAGCGCTTTGAGGCCCCTCTTCCTCCTCGTCGCTGCTCATTTCCAGCTCTTTGTCGATTTCAGACGCCACCGCTGCGTCCAAACTCTCGATCTGTTGCCCCGACGTCGTCTTTCCAGCTCCAATATGAGCGCTTGAGAGCTCGACAGGAGGCGTCAGCATCCTCAGCTCCAGTGCATCTGCCAGCCTGCCACTCTCCTCCTCCTCCGGGTCGCTAAGCAGTTCTGCGTCGATGGCGGCACTCGTCGCGTCGGAAAAGGGCAGCGCAGTCATCTTCAACGGACTGCCCAGCAACTGCAAGGGCTGCAGCGGCTTCCCGGCTTCCAGACCTCCTCCTTCCTCGTCTTCGGACAGCAGCATCCGATTAAGCACGGCTCCTCTCGACGTCTGCGGGGTCAATTGTGCCGTGCTGCCCTCCGGATCGAAGGATCGGCGCCGCTTCCTCGTCGCTGGCGTCTTCCCTGCCGCTTCTCTGAGCGTGTCCTCCCTCCTATCGACTGTCTGGATGCCGCACTCCACCCTCGGAGCAGGCGGGACGGCGTGCTGCACGGCGCCGCTTAACGCCGTCTGCGTAGAGCAAGCCACAGTCTGTCTAACGGTCTGTATCGCCACTTCTCGGCTGGAAACCGTCGCTAATACAGCGGCATCGGCCGTCGCTCTACGGCCACGACCGCTCTTGGCAGCCTCTGCCTTCTTCTGTGCCTGCTTCAGCACCTGGAGCGCACGTTTGCCGTCCTCCACGTCCTGCAGCAGCGCTTCGACTCGCAGTCGGTACTCGCGGAGCCGCTGCGCCGCCTCCTTGAGCTTCTCCTTCGTGAGCGTCTTGTACTGCGCGCTGCGCTCCGCCTGCCGCTTGAGCCTGGCGATGGTCTCCGCCTGCCGCTCGATGATCTCCGCCTGCGAGAGCTGCGCCGCCGCCGGCGCGTCGGCCAGCGAGAGAGAGAGCTCCATCCGCGTCGAGCGCAAGCAAGATGGCCGAGGATGGATGGATGGAGCGGATAGAAATGGGTTAGAAACGCTTGACGTCGGAGAATAGGACCGAAAATGACGGAGGGGTGGTAAATTCGTGAGCAAATCGGAAAGCAGAGACTCTTAAATTGCGAACTGATCCGAAATGAAAAAAGTGAAGCCATGTCGCCGGATTGGATGAACAGCTTGTTCATCGGACATCTTTCCTCCTCCTCCATGTTCATCCAAGCATGGCGTCGGTTCATGCTCTCACGCGACTCTCTCCTGGCAATGTGCACGCCGAGAAGCCGGCATATCCCTCCCATTTCCTTCTTTTCCAAGCCGCAACGAAGCCGCAACGATCCCAACCTCGACAGTAAATTCGATTGACATCTCATGACGCCTCTGCTCAACTCCCCCTCGTCCTCCCCAGGCAAAGCGACCGCTTCAATGCCGACCGAGACGCGTCGACCCGACGTTGAGATCCACATTCGACAGCACCAGCCTCAAGATTGGCCTCGGATAGCCGAGATGTACGTGGATATGCTCAAGCTCAAGGGCGACACGGAGGAGCACCGGCGTCTGTGGGACGAACGCGTCCGTCTCGATACCCAGGAGAACCTGCTGGACATCACGGCGAGTCACAATGCAAGTGGAGGCAACTTGTGGGTCGCGACGATGGAGAACGTGGTCGTGGGGATGGTGGCATTGCTGCCATCGGAAGACGAAGGCTCCGGCCAAGTGCGACGGATGTACATCGACCGCAAGTATCACCGTCTGGGCATCGGTCGGCTACTGATGGCGCAGTTGGAACAGTGGGCGAAGGCGAGCGGATTCCACCGTTTGTTCCTGACCACGGACGCGACGAGCACGCAGGCCGCGGGGTTTTACACGTCGCTTGGGTTCCACCGTCGAGAGGAACTCTTGCTGCTCTGGGAAGACCCGCCGTATTTCCCCGTGGTCATGTTCACGAAGTCCTTGCTCTAAGTAGCTAGACGCCAACGGATCCCATGAGCAGTGCAATGAAAGATCAGCTGAATATAGCCAACGCATGTCTATTCCAACGCTTTCAACTGCCAAAGGCTCCGAACTTGTTCTTGCTTGATCATTTTTGGTTTGACGATTGATCGACCCCGACAACCCAGCAGCACCGAGTCGAACATGACCAAGTTGAGTGCTGTCCTGAGCTTCACCGTTGCAGTCGCATTGGCTCTGGCGGCCAGTGACGTCGTGAAGGCCGATCACCTCCGTGTCGATGATACTGACCGTATGCTTCCCGCGTGGGGTGAGTCGAGTTCGGACGAAGGCTCCAGCGACCTCGAGAGCAGCACGGACGCGTCCACTGTCGAGGAACCTGGCGACCAAATCGCCACGGTTTCGGGGGAGCAAGCGTGCGGTGGCGAGGGCTTTGACTACTCCCGTTACTGGCTCGGGCCGCTCCCCGAAGGCAACGAGACCAGACTGAGCTGTGTCCCTGGCTATCGATGTGAAGCCCAGGGTTCCAGCGCCATCTTCTGGTGCAAGCAGTACGCCTTGCCGACGGACGCCCAGTGCGGTGGCTACATGTTCTACACGTTTCTCAAGTGTGTTGAAGGCACCGTTTGCAGCTTCGATGAGCAGACGAATGAGGCCATATGCCTCCCCATGGAGGGCAGTCAGTAAGGTAATACCACACGCCACGATCTTCCTTTGCCACTTCCTTCGCGTTTGACTAACTATCCACCTTCAGAGAGGACCAAGTAACAATGGCTCATGCCGAGGATCATCGGGCGTCTGTTAATGACCCACTTGGAAGACTGGGCGCGAGTCAACGGCGTCGACACTCTCCGACGCTCCACCTCGAGCCAGCAGCAAGAGCTCACTCGCCTCGCGTTGGACTACGAGACGCTGTCAGCCAACGCAGAAGGTGTTTGGCTCGAACTGGTCGATTCAAATAGCCACTGCATCGCAAACGACGGCTCGTCGCGGCGTTCAGTCGTTGGAGTTTCCGCTGGAGGCAAACGACTGGGAACTTTTCAGCGTTTTGCTTTCGCTACCCCACCCAACGCCCCCTTCCAACAGCAAAACGGACTCCACTCAGACCCAAGTCGTTGAAGGCTTCGTTCGGTTATGTATAGATTCGACAGCCACCAAAGCGTTCGGCAGGTCGCATCTCCAGCCACTTGAGCTCTTGCTGTCCCGCAGAGTCCACCGACCCTTCAGAGCATTCCCGCCACCTCCAGCAACTTCATCATGGCCAAGCGGTGGGGCGTCACCTTCGTCGTCTTCGCCATCGGCAGCGTAAGTGCCGCGAATCTCCGCGTGGATGACGCTGAGCTTCAGCTCCGTCAAGTCAGCGACTCGGACAGTTCATCTAGAGACAGCGACCTTCAGCTCCGTCAGCTCCATGACTCGGACAGCTTAACTGCAGCTGATGAATCGCAGGATTCGATCACTGTGACGGACGATTGGAGCGCGTTGGAGACGGCAGACAGCGGCGGAGAGGTCGACGACACCCCCGTGAAGCCGTGGGGCCAATGCGGCGGCTTGTACTACGTCGGAGGCACCGATTGCAGCGACGCCACCATCTGCACCTCCCTCAGCGACTCCATTTCCATCTGCTTCCCGGACTCCCGCGAGCTCGACCTGCCTCAAGTGGTTCATCTAGAGAGTTAGACATCTTCCCTTCATGCTAATGCCAGCTTTGCGTGTCGTTCAATTGGCCATCTCCTTCTCACGCCCTGCCAGACCCAGAATAGCGATCTATGTGGCCGTTACCAACGACGCCTTCACCCCGAAGAAGCACGACCTCCTCCCACCCAGACAGCAGACCACTTTCCGTTTTCCCTGCCAAGCCAGACCACTGTCATGAAGCTGAGCTTCGTCGTAAGCTTCCTCGTCCTCGCCATGGCGGCGGTGACTGCTACTGCCAATGTGGACGACTCCGGCAGCGCAGACGGCAGTGGCCTTCAGCTGGAGCCGGCAGTTGATTCGGCCAGCGACTTGGCCGACGCGTCGACAGCTGAAAGTGCCAGCGATGAGACTCCAGAGACCCCAGAGACCCCCGAGCCACTCCCACCCAGTCCATCGATCCAGCCTGTCGTCAACGGCGTCAAGATGTTCGGACAGTGCGGCGGACTGTTCTACTCGGGCAGCTCCACGTGCGCAGACCCCGCCGCCTACTGCCAAGAGCTCAACAAGTACAACTCCATCTGCTCGCCAAAGTTGAACCAGTAACCTTTGCTGAGGAATGGAGTTGAGCTTTCCTTCGCATCATTCCATCGCAGCCGTATCTTGTGTCCCAACGCAGACGCCCCCCACCGCTCGTCCGTTACGACTCTTCCCATCTCGGCCTCAGCCGTCAGTCGCGATCTTCCTCCCGCCCCCACATCCCTGTCAACCAGCCCCATTCCTTCAGCATGGTCAGCTTTCGCGTCGCCATTTGCTTCGCCGTCGCCGCGATGGCAGCTCTCCATACCGTGACCGCCGCTGAGCCTCCCCGAGCGGACCAATTCGACCGCATGCTCGACGAATTGAGCGCCTCCGATATCGGATACACCGACGATGCCGGAGTTCTGTCGGACAGCAGCGGCACTCCAATCCCCGCCGGCGCTGTCCCTGCCAACATCGACACCATTCCGATCAAAGCCCGCCGGATCCTTACCGGCGGATCGGCCGTGTTGTCGCTTTGGGGTCGATGTGTCGGCGCTCAGGCCGCGGCATGCCCTGACCACACGTTCTGCAAGGTGGTTAGTAGCAAGATGTCGATGTGCTACCCTTCGTAGGCAGCAGCAGCGTTAATACACCTACCAGTGTGGCAACAGCAGCTTCCATTTCGCCCCTCTCTTCTCTTCCTACCTCGTGTCAATGAGCTCCAGCACCGGTTACTTCTTGAACAACAGCTTCCGGAAGTCCTCGTTGGTCTTGGGCGTCACGTGCGCGGCCTTAGCCTCGTTGCTCTGGGCAGCTAGCTTCCTACGAAGAGCGCGAGGCATCAGACTGGTGGCTGAGCCGGAGAGCGCAAGTCGAGTCGACGGCTTCGAGTGCGGCGCGTTCCCTCCCGCCTCTTTGCCTGCTCCACCTCGACCAGACGTAGCGGCGCCTTGCTTCTGCTTCTGTTGCTTCTCCTGCTGCTCCAGGATCTCTGTGATCGAAAATCGAGAGGGCTTGAGCGTCACTTGTTCGCCTAAGATCCCTTGTAGCCCCGCCATGTTGGCAAGACACTTGGCGATCTGCTCCGACTCCGAAACTTCCACAAGCCCATAGTTCTTCAGCTTGCCGTGTCGATCTTTCAGGATAGAGGCGCGCGTGACTACTACAAACTCCCCAGCTGCTTGCACAGCCTGTTGAAGCGCTTCCTGAAGCTGTTGCTCTGTGATCTGCTGCTTTGCCTTCTCGCGGTTCAAGCCGCCAACGTACAACGTGACTGGATTGGTCTTCCACGAACCATCTCGACCGCTTGAAGCCGATGGTTTGCTGCTTGTTGCTGCCGAAGCAGAGGATACTGGCGGCTTGGAGCGCTCCACACGTAGCGGATGGCCGTGCAAGAGACAACCATTGAGTTGGAGTCCTTCTTCAACCCCCGCTTCGTCGGAAAACTGCACGTACGCCATGCCACGCGACTTGACACGAGCACCACGGGTCTTGACCACGAGCCGCACGTCTTTCAGACCGGCGACAGACTTGAACAGCGCTTCCACGTCCTCCTTGGTCGCTTCCTTGGCCACGTCGCACAGAAACAATGTGTGTTCGTTTGTCAAACTCTCGTGCACGAGCTTCTTCACGGGATCCTTCTTGGTCTTGGAGACTTGAGTTGTCATTGCGGCTGCAGCTTCTTCATTCTTCGGCTGGCCTCTGCTAGCCTCAATCTTGACACGTTTAACCGGCTGACTCTCCTTCGATGCTTGACCGCTACTGCTCTTCCGCTTCTTGGCCACCGTCTTCGTGGTTTCTCCAGCGTCTACCGGGGTAGTCGACGGCGCTGAAGGTGCAGAAGCGACCGTGCTCAGCTTCGCATGGCGCCCTCGGGCGAGGAGATAGCTAGACAGGTCGCCGTTCTCACGCTCAAAGACGAGCGATGCCTCCGCTATGGCTAAAGGCACGTCCTTGACCTGCTTTAACGCCGCCTCAAACACATTAACCCGCAGTTCAGCCACAGAAAACGCCTGGATCCGTTGACTGGCTTCCAAGAACGTGAGCCACGTGGCAGCTTGGTCACCACTAGAGGACGCCAAGAGCAGGTCCCACACGGCTTTCCACTTGGCCAGTTTGCCAGGGAAGCCAGGTGAGGATCGCCGCGTTACTGGCGGCATCTGAGCCCAATAGCACTTGGCTTGGTACTCTGTGAGTCGGATCTCAGCCTCAACGAAGGCTGGGAACGTCGTGGCCATGAACTGCTTGCATTCCGAGAAGACAGTGCCTAGCAGAGCCTCCACCTCTTCGACTCGGTCCTCCAGACACTCTGCAAACCTCTCTCTAGCCGCTGTATGACGGCGAATCACATCGCACCAGGTCAATAACACGCTCAAGAAGTGATACTGATCCATGACGGGCGGAGTCGAGCGGGTCAGCAGCTTCAAACGGACGAACTGGGAGATCTCGTCGGGCTTTTGCTGTCGTCGCTCCATCTCAATCAGCAGTTGAGTCCATACTGACGAGTCGAAGGACACGTTCCGAACCGCTCGTTGGGCGATTCTCAGCTTCCCATCGCCCTCTTCAGCCTCCAGGTACGCCAAGTAACTGGCCCAGAGCGTGGGGCTCAGACACATAGCAGCCACCGCACGTTCATACAGACACACCACCAGCTGCCGACTCTCCTTCGACGTACCAGCTTCAGTCTTACTGGCCGATAGCAACGGAGCTACTCGGTGTTTGACGAAGTTCAGGTACTCCAGCCACGCTTGCTCGGGATTAGCGGCTTCCTGGGTCCCTTGTGCAGCGTTGAGTCGCGTCTCAAAGGCTCGCAGTTTCTTCATCAACGGGGTGAACAGCTTGCTCTGTCTTTCGGACGCTTCTTCCAATGCTGAGCCTTTAACGGCCTTATCCAGCGTGTTGTAGGCGTCCCAAGCTCGGAATTCCGACATCACCAAGTCGTTCTGGTCCAAAGGGAGCTGCATTTGTTTGCGGAAGAGCTCCCGCACCGCTTGCTCCTTCAGTAATGCTCGATTGGCTGCAGTTTCCGGCGTTGAGTCGTCCTCCAAGTCGTCAAAACGCTCCGTTGTGAGCTCGCGACAGAGCGCCCAGACCTCGTGGCCCTGTGTGAAATGCAGTCCCACCGTCTTCTGCGCTTGATCCATCGCCTTTTCGAGTGTTTCGGCGTCTTCCGCATCTCTCAGCAGCCTTAGACACTGCAAGGTGAGCGGAACGGACCAGTAATCACTGGATGCCAATTCGTACAGCTTCTTCACGGCCTCTAGAGGCTGGGAACCCTCCATACAGGCGCTAGTATCGGCAATCCACTGCACATACATGGCCTCAGTAAGGGGGAAAGCCTGTTGGAAGCGCGTGAACACGTTGGCACGCAGCGCGTGGTACTGAAGAAGCCGCTTATCGGTCACTTCCGCGGGTTCTTCGTCGCTTGGAGACGGCCAATGCCACGTTAAATGCGCGATTGCGGCGGTGTAGAGCTCGTAATCGAAGCTCAGAGGCGATTCAGAGGATACAGCGGGATTTACAGCGTCTAGACAGCACGATAGAACGCTCGAGACGCCGCCGGAAGGCGCGGAGGTCACTGCAGAAGAAGGAGAAGCGGGATTTTCGGGGGCTTCGACGTCGGCGTCGGCCTCGTCCAGGACGTCCACAGACACGACGGGAACGCGGGAAGCGGTGGACGACAAGAGGGAGACGTCTTCCATGTCCTCGTCGCTTGAGAAGCCGGAGGACGAGCTGCCGGAAGCAGGAGACGCGGCGCCGCGAGCCATTCCCGACGTCTGGCTTGCTGGGAGATAGGGTGGATGTGGGTGTATAAAGTGTGAGGCGATCCAGAATAAAGTGTGACAGGAAGATTTTGAAAGGTGTTTGAACACAAAAAATGATGGTATTTCCGGTACCATTTTGAAAGTTACTGTATTTCTTGGGTACGTCGTACCCTTCTTGTTGCACGTAACCGTCAGCATCACCACCAAAGTGCCACTAAATCTCAGATCCTACGGGTACGCCGTTCAGTGTTCTTTTTGCTTGGACACACCGCGACAGCTGAACCTGAAGCTGGTTATTGACACGAACTTCCCTCAAAGATCTACATGCATACTTTCCAGACATGCGCAAGTGGCCACGCGTAACGCCAGTAGTTGGGGATGTTGAGATGAAGAAAATAGGCTAATGCAACTGTATCCACCACACGTGATCGCATGTGACTCTCCTCAACTTGTTGCCACACTTCGCAGCGTCTCGCGGTTCCGCTTGGCTGTGCCGCACAAGTCAAGCGTTGATTTCCTGACCATGTTAAATGTATAATGCTGATGCCCCGATTTGTCTGTCCCAAGCGAGGACGATCAGACCGCGCACCGTTGTGAAACACCTTGAAGGACAGAAGCGTATAGTAGCCGTTTAGATACGATAGAAAGAAGAAGAATCATGAGCGCCTTTGGGCTTTGCGGCGTCACGATCCAATGACGAGTTCGTGTCCACGCCCGCCATGCGATTGAAACCTGCCGCAGAAATTCGTTGTGCGCGAGCCGAGGGATGCCAGGGTAGCCGGGAGGAAATGCGACGTCATTTTGCTGCGAGGTCGCCCGTTTTTCCATTTTGACTCGGACATTAGTGCCCGTAAAACGAAGACATTTATCGCAAACAACTGGTATTGAAGAATCCATTTTAATGCGGCGTCTTGCGCTCAAATCGTGGACATTTCACGCAATGAGACAATAATACCCCAAGCCACAAAAGCTGCAAGCTTGTGCACCCGCCAGCCAAGCTTCAATACAAAGCCTCGATCGCAGAGGCGCTGTGGCTGCGACAGAACTCTTCATTCGCGCGTAACCTGCAGTTTTAGTGTGCTTGCCAGTCCTTTTTAGCAATTGGTCAACCAAAACTGTGTTTGCGGTAAACATGCGTGGGGGAACTTGACCAAAACCTGATGTTGTGCTAGGGATGGGGCGAGGGTTCGACTTTGCCTCTCGTTGCTCAACTTGTCTTCTCCCTACCCCTTTCTGATGTGCAAACGACAGGGACTGTCGATTCCGTAGAGCGTAACCTCTTCTATCTCAGTAGATTGGCGTGGCGCTGACTCCCGGAACAGGCGACCACTCTGCAAATCTGGAATGTACCACTGAGATGAGGTATTTGCCAATGGTCCCCCCTTCCAGCGACGCACGGACAAGGCGAGTCGTCCCGTCGTGTGGGAACGCCGCAAGGCAGAACGTACCCTCGTTCCGCGCCTGTGCCGATCGGGAAGGAAAAGAAACAGTGGTCAGACGGCCAGTGCCCGCTCGTGGAGCGCGGCCATTTCCACTTCGGCCTTCCATCCGATAGTACCCCAGCATCCACCCACGCGCTTCCCTCGCGCCGCGTGCTTGTCGTATCGTTACGACAGTCGCAGCACGGTCGGAAGGAACCGGGTCCGCTTGATCCGCTTCAGCCCCCTCTCCCTTTGCATTTGCAGTCTTGGGAGGGACGGAAAGAGAACCAAGCCACACGAAAACAACGCGGAAAGAAACAGAACACGGGAACGCGAGACGACACGTCGCAAGCGCCATCTTCGCCATGCGCAGCGGATTCGTATGCGTAATCACAGCGGCCTGCCTCGTGGCGGCGGCGTCTGCCCAGGACGCCAGCGGCAGCGGCAGCTGGAGTGACGACGTCGTGGGCGTCGACAGCGTCGACCTGGACAGCTCCTCGGTCTTCAGCACGCTCGCGGGGAACTCGCTGGCCTCCATCCCCGTGGTGGGCGCGGTGGCGAGCACAGCGGCCGCTACGGTGGATACGGTGTCCGACACGGCGGGCGCAGTGGTGGATACCGCCGCCTCCGCAGTGGACGCCACGGCGGACGCGGGGACGGAAGCAGCGGCCGCCGTGGTGGATACTGCCTCCTCCACTGTGGGCGTCACGGTGGACTCGGTGACTGACGCGGCCGGGTCGGCAGTGGACACGGTTGCAGATTCGGTGGGTTCGGTTACGGACGCGACTGTTGACACTGCGTCAGCCGTTGTGGACACGGCAGCCAGCACCGTCACAGATGTGACCAACAGCACAGCGGTGACGGACGAGGCGGGTGTAGTGGCGGACGCGGTGGTGGATACTGCGGCCTCGACCGTGGACGCTGTGGCGGACACGGCAGCAGATACAGTGGACACTGCGGCCTCGACGGTGGCCACCACAGCGGACGCTACAGTGGATACTACAATTGATGTAGTGGACGCCGCGACGACCGCTGTCACGGATGCGACGACCGCTGCGGTGCCTTCCACGACCAGCGCGTCGACCACGTCGACGTCCTCGGAAGAGACGGCGGTGGAGACGAGCGACATCATTTCGAACCTCGTGTCTTTGTTGGTCACCACATCGAGCACTGACTCGAGTGCCACCGGCTCCAGCTCTGCGGGCTCCAGTACATCGAGCACGAGCCACGTTAGCACCTCGGCCGGCGATGCATCTGACGAGGACGTGTCTGTGTTCGCATCCTCATCCTCCACCTCGGCGGACGTGGCGGACGCGACGACCACGGTCCCAGACTCGTCCACTGCCAGCAGCAGCTCCAGCTCGGACGCAGGCGAGATCACCATCGACGACCACGAGTCGGCTGCGGGTGGGTCCTTCTCCATGTCGTCGTCGTCGAACGAAGATCCCGACGTTGGAGACCTTCCCACGCCCAAGCCCAAGAAGTCGCTGCGTCCGGCCACGTCGACGCCCACCCCGTCGACGGCCGCTCCAACTGCTTCAGCCTCCTCGACGGCGTCAGCTTCTGCATCGGCTTCGTCAGCCTCGAGCGCCAGTAAAGCCGCCCAGGAGGCGCAGGCCAAGCGCGCCGAGGAGGTTTCGGGCGGCGACGACACCAGCATTGTGACCATGGCGGCCGTGGTGGGTGTCATGGGCTGCGTGGCCGTTGTCGCCATCGCCGTGTACGTCAAGCGACGCGGCCAGGAGAACGCAACGGCCGGCCCTGACGGCGCTCGCATGTCGGCGACGGCAGCTGTGGGCGCCCGCGACTCGGAAGACAGCGTGTACAACGATCCTCTGGGCACGCGCTACTCCAGTATCGTCATGATCACGCCCAACGGCGATGGCGTGTGCATCCTCTAGCGACCAGCAGACTGAGAGAGAGAACACACACACCAGAAGCACCATAGAAGCTGGGTTATTGCGTACTTCTGATGTGGCTTTGTTTATAGTTCACCTCAGCAATTTTGGCCTTAATGAACGAGTTTGCGAGTGCACTGACCTTTATTGGCGTCCTTCTTCGTCGTGTTGCTGCTGATCTCCGTCCTCAGGAGAAGGCAGCGCGAGACGCACCACCACGGCGCCGCGGTCTTTGCGCATGCTGTCGAGTGGGTGAAAGGGCGTGAGCCCTACGGGGAAGGCGAGACGGTTGCAGAATGAGGTGGCAAATTCGTACAGCTCGGTGCTCGGGTCCTCGGCGTCACACACGAGGTACCACGTCTCGGCCACGAGCTTCACACGGAGCCCGAATGCCCAGATGGGCTCCTCAGACCCAGTCGGAAGCTCCAGATACGGCCCGACGTCCATGTGCACCTCGAGCGGGGCGGCACGGGCGGAAGCAGGGCGCAGCAGCACGCGATCCATCTCGTGGTTGCTCAGGAACTTGCCCAGCAGTTCGTACGCGCTGCCGCCGGACTCGGTGCGGTTGCTGGCGTGAAGTACGGCCATAGCTACGGCCTGCAACGCGTTGCTGACCGCCATCGGCGTTTGTTCCGGCGATTTGCCAACCTGCTGGGCCAGAACGTGCTCCAGCTCGTGCTGCAGGGCATCTACCACGGCGTCGTAGCCGCGCGTGCCTTCCACGCGCTCGCCATTGATCTGCAGTTCATCCCGCGCGATATCCTTTGCATCCTGGAAAATCTGAGCCTCCGTGAGTCGCGGGACATGGCTGTCCGACCTCGTATCTTTGTTGGAGATGGCAAGAAGCTGCTGGAGGTAGAGCGGCAGCGTCTTCGCGCTTTCCTCGGACGTTTCTGACGCGACAGAACGCGCCGACGCCGCATTCTCGACCCAAGCTGCCGGTAACGTCAGCTTCTGGTCCGGTAAACCGGCGAAAAGCTGCTCCAGCACATCCTGGAAAAGCGTCAGTCCGTCGCTCTCGTCGTGCAGCGCTTGATGCAACACGCTCGTCAATTCCTCTAGCTGTTGGCGCTCCGACGGCGCCAGCGTCATACGTAGATGCTCGCGCTCCCCCCACTCGCCCGCTGCCTCCCGAAGCTTCTCCGTTATAACCGCCTGCGTCTCCAGCGTCTCGCTTTCCGCGCCGCTTAAGGCTGCAAAGCTGGCGCGCGCGGTCAGCAGATGCAGCCGCGTAACCTGCGCCAGCGCTTGCAGTGTACGCAGCCGATCGCCGCTGACATGGAGGTCATGTGCTAGACCCGGTGCGGCCGCGAGCAGTGCCGCCTCGCCACCGTTAGCGGGGTCGGAGACCAACGGCACGCAAGAAGAAGGCAACGCGCGCATTTCGCGCTCAAGCTCCGCCATGTCCCATTTCCACGTAGAGCAATCGCCGCCGTCCGCCGTCGGCACCACTAGATCCGACGCCGTATCCTCTTGCTGGTCATGGCGACCTGAGGGCGCAGGCGCAATCAAGGGAGCGCCGCCGCCTTCTTCCCACTCCTCCCAAGCTTCGTCAGCCGCCATGAGTGTTTGTCGTTCGTGTTTGGAAAATGCGGGCTTCGTGCATGAAACCTCTTAAATTGAATATATTAGTGAAGCGTCCTTTCCACTAACAAGCATTTTTGATCAAGTCGCCGTTGTCATTTCACTCTTCACCTCCATCAACGTATTTATCACTTAAGTCCCACGAATATCTAATACCAAAGGGTTTCTTTTTGAGTTTGCGCGCATTTTCCGTCTTGAACCCCGCGCGCCATGCTGGGCTTCCAGTACGTTGTGGCCAAGTCGCGCGAGCTCTCGTCCAAGCTGGACCGCGAGCTTTCCCTCACCTCGTCGCCCACCCCTCCGCCCGCACCGCAACCGACCGAGCGCGCTCCATCCAGTGCGGGCTCCGCGGGTCCCAGTAGCGTTGGCAATGCCGCATTGTCTCCGCGCAATGAAGGTCATGCGTTCTTGCGCGCGCAGCAGCAGCAGAACGACCGTGTGCTGTCCGCGCACGACAAGCTCATGAACAGGTAAACAAAGCGTCAATTCGCGCATTCCCGAGGTCTGAAGTCGCCAAACTGACAATTTTCGTGGCTTGGACCTAGCGGTGACGAGCTGGCGACGTCGCTGGCGAGCGCGAGGGCCACGCTGCAGGCGCAGGCAGCCAGCGAGCAGTTCTTGGAGCAGAACTTCCACCTGGTGTCTCGTGTTCGACAGCAGCTTGCGGGCGTGCGCGCTCTGGTGCTCAAGCTGGCGGAGGACGCGGAGGATGTCGAAAACCTGCTGGCCCAGCGCTGCGAAGAGAGCGCGGCGCGCCAGAACGCGGAGTTCGCCGCCCGTCAGCAACAGGAGCTGGAGCGCTTCGAGGAGCGGATTGCACGGGAGTCGCAAGGTCGGAAGCGCGAGCTACTGGAGCTGCGGCGACAGACGCTGGCGAAGGCCTTCCAGAGCGATCTGAAGACGTACCAAGCACTCGTGGCGCACCACGGTGATGTCGCAGCCACAGAAGCGGCCACCGCCGGACTCAGTGGACAAGGAGAGACGCTGGACTCGATCGATTTGGTTGTGGCTGCCGATGCGGACCAATTGGCGGCGTTCTACGACTCCGGATCGGAGGAAGAGACGGCAGAAGCGACTCCCAAGTTTGCGCCGCCACCGACCGCTGAGGAAGAAGAGGAGAAAAGTGAAGAGCAGGAAGAGAAAGCGCCGCAAGCGGACCACGAAGAGCAGCATGAAGGAGATGGAGACACTGAAGAAGTGGCTTCGGAGGCCGCAAAGGTGATTGCTGACAGTGAGGATAAGGCCAGCGAAGCCGTGGAAGCAAGAGCAAGCGGGGGGCAGCAGTGAATTGAAACGAATGGGAGCAAAGGGCACAAGCGCGCAAGCAGCAAGGCGGTATTTATGAAGCTGGAACTTAATCAAACCGCGAAGTAGTCGACGATCCGATCCAAATCCGGTCTCCAGTCGCGTCGGTTCGGCTAAAGGATCGCAGGTGAGGTATGTGGTGTGTGTATTGTGTTTTAGACGCG
This sequence comes from Nothophytophthora sp. Chile5, assembly GCA_001712635.2. NCBI lineage: Eukaryota > Oomycota > Peronosporomycetes > Peronosporales > Peronosporaceae > Nothophytophthora > Nothophytophthora sp. Chile5. The sequence goes on from MBAC02005451.1 coordinate 26,989, forward strand.
AGCAGACCGACAGACAGACAAATCGATCAATCACCAAGCACTGGACCAGATGGAAGCGAAAGGAGCGGCAGCGGTGTCCGTGTCGGAGCTGAGCAAGACGAGCAAGGAGCTGCGCGCCACAAAGGGCACGCGCGAACACGCGGACTCACTCGAATACGACCCGCGAGTTGCTGATAAGCTCGCGGCGCTCTACGATCAGCTGGAGGGCGATCTCAAGGCCATCTTCGAGGTGGAACTCGACACCCAGGTAGTGAAACCGTTGCTATTACGCCCACTGACCCAACGATGTATCTCTGCATGACTGTAGGAGCTGGACGAGAACCCACGCAAGGCACTCAAATACCCGCCGGAATCGGCCGCCGAGTTCGGCAAGAAGTACGCGCAGGGGTTCTATACGATGGCCGAGGCCAAGTGACTCGTCGCTTGCGTTTTCAAGACTCCAGGAGGATCAAGAGTCTCTCCTTACTTCGCAAGCGCTCACTAGAGGTTTCAGAGTAAGCACTGTTGGGATACATGAGGGGCTTTGATCGTACTAATACAGAAAGTAGCGGCAGCTTGCCGTCTGCAACGACAGGTGGGTGGATTGTTTGCTGCAGCAGAGAAGATGGCTTAGTGTTGAGACTCCGTGAACTGCATCTATCCGAGAACGACGGGTGCTTCAGCAGGAGGAGGAGAAACCTCTGTCACAACAAGGTCGGTAGCCGCGGCATCAATGGCGGGCGCATTTTGAGATGCTGGGACAATGACCCCAACATCTACCACGCCCTCGGGTTTCTTCGGACTCTCTGCCTTCTCAGCGATGGTTTCGGGTGAGACGAGCGCGCGTTTTGAGGCTGCCACGAGCTCGGCGACGGCGAGTCGGTACTTGGCGTTGGCTTCGATGGCGTACGTCTTGACGGGTGCCTGCATAGCCTCCCACGTGCGCATGGGCTCGCCCGACTTGCGCTTGACTCCGTTGCTCACCGTCTCTTGTTGATACTGGCGCACTAGCTCCGAGGGACGGCTTGAGTCGCGCTTAAAGCCCAGTTTCTTGTCCGGTCGAAACGTGGGCCCCACCGACTTGCGGAAGAAGTCGGTGAACTCAGGCAGGATGATCTCGGCCGGCGCGGATCTGGACGATACTGGGACAGTGGGCGTTGGGGTCTGTTCGAGTGTGAGAGCTTCTGCTGCAGCTGGCTGGGGTTTCCGCGCTGTCGATAGCGCTGGAACTCCGGCGGATTTCTGTACCAGATGCTCAGCGGCTGCGTCGCCGTCCTCTTTGCCATTTCCGGTGGCCGGAGACACCACATCATCTGCCTGAGGCAGCGTGACTGTCTCGCTGGTCGACAGGTCTGTCAGAATGATATCGGCTGCCACTTTAGCGGATCGCCCTCCACTCGGTGGTTTGGCCGTGTCTGGGCCAGCTGGCTGCACTGCTTTCTCGACCGGCGAAGGCTGCGGTTTGACGCTGTTGCTCGATCGGCGGAAGCAGCAACGGCAGAAGCGGAAGAGCGGGCGCAGACGACGCCAGAGCGCGACGAGCACGCGTCCGAGTGTGTGACGAAGCACCGGGAGCAGCACACGCGCCCAGAGGGTGGACAGCAGGATGCCGAGCATGACCAACACGAACAGCATGAACATGAGCATGACGTTGGCGTGTAGAACCTTGACTACGAAGCCGTGCTGGCCCAGCGGGTCCTTCTTGGCGGCCTTCGCGAGCACTTGAGCATACAAGGCATCCGTGGACGCGGCGCCGTCGGTGCTGACCCCGAATAAATCCAAGAGCCAGCCAAGCTTGAGCGTCGGCGCCTGCAGCAGGTCCGTGTTGCCGTACATCCAGGATGAGAAGGCCAGATGAGCGACCAGCGTCCAGGGCAGAAGCCCCAGCACGGTCTCGCCCAGCTCCTCGTCGTACGCAGTCTTGACGTTGTACTGCCATACCAATGCCAACTTGTCCAGCCAGAAGATGCCTGCGCAGGCCAGCGCCGCGATAAACAGCAGCACGGGAGAGCCTCCGCAGAAGATGAACGTCACGCAGACCGAGTTGAGCACCATCGGGTACCGCACGGCGAGGTCGAAGGTCGGTCCGGCGTACAACTGGTTCATCTTCGCCTGCGTTCGGATGTGGCGACGGGTGAGGCAACGCTGCAGTGGATTCAGCACGCACAGCTGGAGCAACAACAGGAGCTGCGGCACCACTGCGTTGATAAGCATGGTCATGGTGATGCCCATTCCCACGGTGGGGTACCAGTCGCGCTGGAAGTCGGCGAACTTACCCCGGAAGAGCTCACCTGCGACGGGAACGCTGCTCAGCGAGAGCGCAGCGTTCACCACGAGCACGATGATGGCTGTGTTGAGGAACTGCGCCGCGAACATCTTGAGCGCTACAGCCGAGGTCTTGGCCGACTCACTCGTGTGCCGCTCTAATGATGCGAAGCCACGTAATGTGGTCTTGAGCACCATATTAACGACCACGACGACGACCGATGCCAGCACGATGAAGACGTTCTTGGCCAGATAGTCGGTGAGGAAGGTGCGGCATGGCACGTACGTCTGCCACAGTTGACGTGGCCCGCTGATGAGTCCAAGAGTGTCGATGCTCTCCTGGAGCTTGGTCGTACAGAGGCAATAGAGCATGTGGCTGGCCTGGTAGGTCTCGCATTGCTCGCCTGTTTCGATGCGAGCCACACCGTCGAAGCACGGCAGCGTGTAACACGTGGTGCTCGAGCTCTCGGACACGCACGGATCCACGCAGCGATGGAGCTCAGAGACATTCACCGCGGGGTTTCGCACATGGATCGTATTCACCACGTTGTTGGAGTACGCGATGTGGTAGCGCGTGTCTCCGGTGTCTCCGGGCGTACAAGTGGCATTGGGATTCCATTCGAGGTCCCAGGTGAGCTTTGGGCTCGACTTCGTGAAGTTTGGGCTCGCGTAGAAGATCTCCGGCAGCGCCGTGTCGCAGAGTCCCGCAGGTGGCGCCTTGTCCTTGAAAGTCTGCTGCGCTGACTGCGCCGCGGAGATGATGGCTCCCGAGACGAGCAGCAGCAAGAAGGTCACAAAGTTGGTGAGGCCACGACGGAGACGTCGCGAGCGCGGAGTGACCTCCAGATTCTCCCACAAGATATTGGAGGGCTCGGGCGCTGGCAACACTTTGAGCGCGTGCTTTCCGTCGCGGAAGCGCAGTGACTTCGGCTGAAAACGGCGCGTTAGTCCCCGATCGGAGTGTCGGTAGTCCTGCAAGCAACGTCGTCGCGACTCGAGGTTGTTGAACACCACGAAGGCGCATTCGCAGGCTGTGAGGTCGAAGGGTTTGTCCTCCGATGCGGCTTGACGCCTCGTTCTGGTTTGAGCGGCCTTGGAGTTCTCCTTGGTGGTGCTGCCTTCAACCCCAACAGCTGCAGCAGCGTCCGCTTGCTGCGTCTGCTTGAGCGCTTTGAGCTTGCTGGTCTTCTTGGTCATCGCGGTCTGCAACCGCTCGAGCTGCTTGATTGCGTGTTGCAATAACAGCTCATCCGCCGGCTTGAAGGTGGACTTGGGCTTCTTCGCGCGCTTCTTGCCTGGAGCGGGGGTGTAATTCTGCAACACGAGCTCCGCCTGCTGCTTCTCCTGCTCAAGGATGCCGATGAGCTCTTGCGCGTCGGAGATTCGGCGCGTCAACGCTTCCATGGCCAGGAAAGTGCGCAGCAGTCCGCCCGTCGGGTGCGCGATGCTCACCTCAGCGACCCACGTGCCCAGGTACATCTGCTGCTCTTCTTTTCGCTCTATTGAGTCCTTTGTCGGACTCGTTCCTGCTTTCACAGCGCTATCAACTCGCGCGAGATGGTCGAGACTGCGCACGACGTTGCAGTTCACCGCGCCTTTGGAGAGCGAGTGCTTCACCCGACGTGGCCGACGTCCCCAGCAACAACCCAGCCAGAGCGGGATGTAGCTCTCCTCTTGCGTCGGGTCGTAGCGCGAGTTGAAGTGCTCGAG